>OMLP01000041.1:19459-71151 GCA_900302685.1 Spondyliosoma cantharus | reverse complement strand
TTCAAACCTGAATCCTCGCTGCAGCCCAACATGCTCGAATTATCTAAATTGGCTGCGGGAAGCATCCTTCAAATTCCATGAAGAGGATGTTCTATAGGTTTGATGAGAGCCTACATTACAGCTACTTTACTAGAACAGGCATTGGCAGACATAATGGGTCCTCCTGGATGGAGAATGTAGCCTGAAAGATGTTTTTTTTTTCTTTCAGCAACAGTCAAATAGATTGTATTTTTTTTAGAGTGAGCTTCATTCCATAAAGCACAGTACACTTTACCAAGAGCTATTGGGCTGAATTTAATTATGGCATGTCCTGACAACCTTAATGCATCTGATGAAGAGGATCTGACATCATGCAAGAATGTCGTTGTCCATTGGTCAGATACTGGAGATTCAATAAAGACAGTCATGGTTTCCAGAGGATGAATCCTACTGGCTTTTCCTTTAGTGCCACCACGTGGTTGACTTACCTATGTAGCAGTTCTTAGAAGTATATATACATTTAATATGTGGTTTGCAAACACAGTAATGTAGCTGTAAGATAAACAATATCGTAAAATATCTGTAAAATCAGGGCTTTCTCTGTCTCCTGCTTCTTCCATACCGGAGTATTATTGAACCCATCGTCCTGCACTGCTCACCCTCACTAATAGAAACAACCTCCTGAAAATCACAGACAAATCCTCTGACATAATTGGTATCCTCTCTCCAAACCTGCCAGCCCTCATTGACACTGTGACCTATCACAGAGCACTGACCACTGCATACGACCGCTGCAACCCACCTCATCCGCCTGCTTCACCCTCCTCCCCTCTGGGGTCTCAGATACAGACAGTCAATCTGTAAAGAAGCATGCTTTGGGAGGAGTTTTGTGCCCTTATCTATCGGGGCTTTAAATAGCCTGGGCATACTGTAGAATACTTTTAGTGGGTGTAATGTTACTACAGACTGTGAAAATAATTTTCTAATATAGAGGACAATAAAGCATAAATCTGTATCTAATGCATCCATGATAGACAGACAAAGTAAATGAACACAAAGAAGAAGACAGTAAAACAAGTACATCACACTGTGACAAGCAGACACATTCAGAAAGAGAGGAGCAATCATTATCCGCAGTAAGCGCGGGCTGATGTAAAAGCAGATCCTGATTGACAAGATGACACCGTTATAATTTTACTAAATTTGTCTTCATGAGAAGAGAGAAGCTATAATTGCTGCCAAATGCTGCACATTAATAACCACTTAAAATGTGATTAAAGCCACGTTCAACCACATCATAGTCAGTGACAGAATGTAACTAAGTACATTTACTCAAATACTGTATTTACGTGCAATTTTGGGTTACTTACATTCACTCCACTCATTTTGTAGGCACTTTTACACCATTATGTTTATATGATATGTTTTCTAACTAGTTACTTTGCAGATTGCATGCTGCACGAGAGCCAAAGTGGTGCAACTGGATGATCAGACTTACATATAATTAACAACATACAATTTCTGCCAGAAAATGACCTTTGATACTTAGAGTATAACCAATTAAGGGTAATATTAGTTGAATAGTATTTATAAAGTATAATTTTTGGGTACATTTTACAACAGTGATTCTAATTAATTATGGTGGATTATAATCAATTTAAGTGTATAAACATTTAAAAAATTCAACTGCCTACTGCCTATTCCTTTTTTAAAGGGGGAACTTAAAATAAAACATTCATCCAATTACTTGTCCAACACTTTGATTTATGATCAAATCCATTTATAACTAATGATTTCCCCCTTGGCCTCAGTTAGTTCAATGGTCGATTTGTTCTATTACCTCTGTTTGAACAGGGACCACAGAGTGTGCCCTACAGTTCCCTGAACCCTACATCTATTGGGACACCATGATGAAGATCTGTGTCTTCATCTTCGCCTTCGTGGCGCCCGTCATCATCATCACCGTCTGCTACACTTTGATGGTCCTGCGGCTGAAGAGCGTGCGCCTGCTGTCCGGCTCACGGGAGAAGGACCGCAACCTCCGCCGGATCACTCGACTCGTGCTGGTGGTGGTCGCGGTCTTCGTGGTGTGCTGGACGCCCATCCACATCTTCATCTTGGTCAAGGCGCTCTCAGGCAACGTGCCCGAGACCACCGCCGTCATGGCCGCCTACTTCTTCTGCGTGGCACTGGGCTACACCAACAGCAGCCTCAACCCCATCCTCTACGCCTTCCTGGACGAGAACTTCAAGAGGTGCTTCAGGGACTTTTGCTGCCCCGGGGCTAAAGGACATGGAGACTCACAAGGGGTGAGCCGGGTGAGGAGCACCCTCCGGGACCACTCATGTCCTGCAGAGGGCCGGGGAGACACGAGGCAGGCCAGGAACGTATGACTAGCCATGGACATGTCCTCTCTGCCCTATCACGGCTGGGAGGACTCCAATGAACTGGGACTGACTCAAATCACTACTGCCATCTAAGGAAAGGGAAAATTGTATTTATTCAGCATGTTGTCAGAGAATCCAAAACGTGGTCGCTTAGAGGATGATCAGACAATGTTTTACAGTTTTCTTAATGTCAACAAATCCCATGAAGAGACCAAAACCAGTAGTGCCTGTATAGCCAAAATCGGATAAAAGATACTCCCTCACCAAAATATATTAAAAACATCTGTGAGCCAACAATCCCATATATGTCATCCTGCCGCCAGAAATGCTCTATAGACTCCAGCAAATACACAATTTCCTCTTGCTTTCAAGGATTTATGATGATCAAAACACCATATTTTGGAAAACAAAATAACATTTCACAACATGCGACATTTCGGAAAACACGTTTCACACACACAGCATTTCATAAAATGCAGCAACCTTTTATAAGACAAAGCATTTCACAAAACATAATTTTTTTTCTGAAAACACAACATTTTAGGAAACACAACATTTTAGAAAAAAAGGCAACATTCTGGAAAGAAGTTTTCAGAAAACACAAGATTTTGGAAAACAATCAACGCTGCATTTCAGAGTCCCTGGCAACAATTTCAATGTCATTTCCTGTTTTGACTGTGTACTACTCTGAGAGTACTAATACATTCAAGCATGCTTTCAGGCTTCCACAGGACATTTAAAGGGACAGTTTCTTTTTTTTAAGTGGATCTGAATGTGGGACTTATCCATAGTCATTGTATTATAACCTGAAGTGTTTTGACCCTCGGGGCCACCATAGTTATGAACTTCTTATGAGAAGTCAGACTAACATGTTGTTTTTGGTCTTTTGTGGGATTTGGTAACGTTTCGAAAAACCCCCCGAAAAAAAAGGAAAGGAAATGTATCCTTTAACGTGAAGTTTAGATTAAGGTTAGATTAGTCTACATACAGAAGTACTCTGCCGTCAGCGCCCAGCAAGATACAGAATCACATGACAGTGTTTCATGATCTATAAAATCCCTTCTGAAGAAAACTGACGCTTGATGTATTAAAATTCTTAATCTAATGTTATTTTCCACACTGTTGACATCAAAAGATGATGAAAGATGTCCAAACAAGGCAAACCAAAAGTATTGTATCATGCAGCTCGATCACATTTTGTTTACCTGCAAATTAACCCGATAGGCTTTCACATATTACACATTAATGTAGTTCTCACATACGTATTAAAAGATCAACTGCATCATGAGCATTGTTTTGACCCGACGGCATTTTCTGTGAATTGTAGCTTGGTGCTTTGCTGTATCGTAAATCTGCGAATGGTCTGTATATCTTTAAAGAGCCTCACTTCAGCAGTAAACCATGTAGAATATATATATAATAACGTCTCAGGGATCATCCTCTGTAGGACGACGCCGAATGAAAGTATTTTCTCCTCAACAAGATGGCCGACAAACGTCATCTACCGCTCTTTACAGCTGAACTTTGTGCTTTAGGAGGCTATTTTTATCCGACACTGATCCACACCTTTAGACATTTCCCGCTGCGACACCATGTCTCATCGGGGAGATGACGATTGTTGTACATAGTATGGTCGACCTGGCGTGTTCTCAGCTTGTCTGAAACACTAGAACATGTGAAAAACTGGACAGAGGGCTCCAAGGTAACAGCTGACATACTGTTTCTACACAACAGGGCTTTTCGTGGTTTGTGCAATTTGATGTTGATATATACTGGAAATCTCCACTCGATGTGTTATATTTTCAACTTGATAACTATGCATTTTTGAGTTTATCCTCATGACAATTAGGTTTTCCCTCAGCAAACAAACATTTTCTGTGATTTTTTTTATTTTTATTGTATTGTAGTGTTATAAGAGGCATCAAACTAGAAAGGATTGTGTTTTTTATTTCTTAATGTAAAGCTAAACATCAACGTATTTATCCATCTAAATCTGATAATGATACAGTAGTTTATAGCAGAAATGTGTATTCGTGCCTTTGTTTGTGTGCCTTATCTTTAGCTACTTTGCTTGCTCTAACAGACCAGCAATTAGCCACGACTTCACAACTTCTGTGATGGCTCTGAAAATATATCCTGGTGGGCTTACTGCTTAATGTTATTGTAGCATTATCTCTACAGATCCCACTGTTAGCTTGGTCACAGCACGTGTGTCATCTTATGCTGAAACTTACTCAATGGACTTGATTGTATTAATAAACAAACGATCGTCTGATACATGTATAATGTGCTGCTGCTTTTGACATTGTATGTGTTGGATATTTTTGCTGTATCTTTAGGCTTTGAGTGTCAAAAACACGCTACACACACGTGCAACTAACATACAATAAAGTGGTAAAATGTGAGCTTGCTTCATTAAAGATAAAATGGGTTTTAATTTTTCTCCTTAATGATATCCAGGTGGGTGTGAATGAAGATGTGGAATAGTGTCACAGAACAGCCATGACACCATAATCCACCTCCCCAAATGATTCACTGTTTTTCTCCACTCGTTTATTAATGCTATTCAACGCAGACACAAAGTTAGTGTTTCCATGGTGAGCGCACGAAAGCAGAAGCCCAAGGTTTGTTGTGCTAATTGTGTGGCGTTCTGTTGATGGTGGCCTTGTAGAGAAATTTGCCATGACTGCAAAATAAGCCACTGTGTGAGGAGCTTCTGTATATGTGTGTGGCTCTGTAGCTTGGGATTCGTTGAGGGGGCACAGGTTGCAGAAGAGTAAACTGATTTAGACTTTATTCACAGCCTTGATGTGCGGCCGAGCAGGTGCACCTTCTTCAGTGCACCGTATCGCTTTTAGATCAGCGGGTAGAGTGAAGATTTTGGCTTAAAGAATGGTGTTCACCCGGTTTTCCATCAGCATGAGGCTTGAGTAGACACTGACTGAATTTTCACTTTCGGGTGAACTTTTCCTTTTAAGGATAGTTGAGTTTTTTATTTTTTTACTTTTAAGAGGTACTTGCACCATTATCAGCGCATTAGTATCAGCAGCTAAATGTCCTTTAAACACCCTGAAAAATGTTATTGTTACGTTCCCATTTTTTTCTGCTGGCCAAAAAAGTCAGTAACTGCATGTTTACCTATTCAAATCAGCAAAGTCAGATAAATCAACATTGTCATTTGAATCCGATTTGTAAGACGTGTGTATTCTGTATTGTAGGTTGGAGGACTTGACGTGATCCCTCATTTTCAATCGCCGTGGACAGATGTTATTTTCCTATTGCAGCAGATGCAGCGCTCTTCACAGCAGGTGATAGGCACAATGCGGCACGGGGGAACCTCAGAGATTTGAGGGGCAAATTAAATCAGTCGGTCCTTGACTTCTGTCAGCCATCATGATCTGAATTACTGACCTTTTCTTTCTTCTACTCTCCATCTCTGTCTCCCGAGGTTGATGTGTAAGCCATTACATAGAGCCAGGTTCAGGAACAGACTTTATCCTTCAGGCTCTAATGAGGCTTTATTAGGCTTCATTGTTCAGAACAAAGGCTGTCAGTCATGATTTCCTGTAAGGCACATCCGACATATAACAATGGGAAATAAAAAATGTGAATAAGCGATAATGATTATGCACGCTATTAATCATATTAGGTGATGATAAGTGATGATATCTATTCTTTAGACATCTGTTGGAAGACATCCATAACAACAAGGTTAATGTTGCCAGGTTGAGAATAATCTCTTTGGCTCCTGTTGATACTTTTCAATTTGGCAATCATGCAGCTGTCGGGGTTTTCTTAAATGTTAATTAAGCTGCAAACGGCACTGAACAGCTTAACAGCCACATGGGCTCTGAATTTTCATGTGTTTTGGATGCAAAGTAGGAGTTAAATGTCACGTCCTTAGTTTTTGTTTGGACTCTGGAAGCAACATTTTTACTCCTTTGTACTGCATCCAAATTGTGATTCCAATTCCAGTAGTCATTATATAGGCTGACCCCTGAGCACCCCCAACTGTGATTGACTTCCCACATACCCCAATTAAACCAGTTATTTTTTAACAGAAATGACTTGAGGTACTTTTCCTGGTGAAATGTCACAACTAAAAATAGGCTACAGTTTTTAATGCAAGACTTTTAGCTGCTTCTTTGCGACCAAATTACTGGTATGCGAATAGTTAAAGCAGCTCCACCTCAAGCAGCTCCAACATTAAAATGCTGTCTGGAGAAGTATTTAAAGTGCATTAGACCAGCAGCGACAGGTGAATGAATCAATTAGACAAGTCAAAAGAAAATTAATTGCGTTTTCTGATCACCAAATAATCAATTTTCAAAAGTGAAGTTGTGATATATTTACAGGTTACAGCATACATGTGGGGATTTTTGACACAATCGATTTATTGTGAAAATAATCAGCAGATCAATCGATAATTAATATAATTGTTAGCTGAAGGCCCAAAGTACATTTTGTTGTTAATAACACCTTTGTATTTGTTTCACAATTCATACATTGGTGTATTGGTACTTTAGCTAACATTCCTCCCATCACTGCCAACTGACCTGTAAAGCATTAGTGACTGATTTATTTACCTTTAATACAGCCAGTAGTTGCAACTTGTAACTATAAATTGATACCAATCAAACTGTATCTATGGAGGGGTAAATTGCACATTGTGAATGATCAGTTAATATTGATTTTCAGGTCGATAGTCTGCTGAGTCAAGAAGCCCTGTTTAATGCCACCATATCAGCAGTGTTGGGGTGTAACAAAGACTGAAGATTGATGCAGTGTGTATGGGGACAATAGGTTTTCAAACACAGCTGCAGTCCTTGTGCTCGCCACACGGGGGCAGCCGCGTGCTCAAACCCCCATTGGTCACAGCCGTTTACCCCAACCAATGGGAAGCCTTTGCGTCGAAACCGTTGCTTCCGGGTGTCCCCAGTGAAGAAATCCTTTATACATTTGATGCATTTTTCTATTTTCTAAGGAAAGCTAAAGTCTACGTTCTCACAAAACGTTTAGAAAATGAACAGAATATTCGGACGCGGAAAGCCGAAAGCGCCTCCTCCGAATCTGTCGGACTGTATCGGGAATGTGAGTACTGTCAGGCGGGGCTGTTGTGTTGTTTATGTGTATTATCTTACCTAACGGTGTCGTTACTAAGCTAGCATGTTCACAAAAAGGGCAGTCAAACCAGCAAAACCGTGCTAGGTAGCTATCAAAATCCAGTTATTATGTATTTTTCACAACAACAACACTCATATCGCTTGGTCATTTGTCTCTGTTCCTGAGCTAGACAGCGAGTGGGAGATGTATTTGTTAACCACAACCATCTATAGGCTCCAATAGACTCTTTGCCCTGCAGCCATCTCCCCATTCTGTTGTCCTGTAACACACACACAAACACAAACAGACAGGACATTTTAAGACTGTTATCTGCCAGGATACAGCTCTAATTGATCTCCTCCTCACCCAGGTGGATGCCAGGTCGGAGTCCATAGAAAAGAAGATTAGCAGACTAGACGCTGAACTTATGAAGTACAAGGATCAGATGAAAAAGATGAGAGACGGGCCCTCGAAGGTAACACACAGCATGTCAGCCTCTAAGTATGAAGGTTGCAAAGCTTGTTAGCATACCAAATAACAGTTTTATTTATTCCCCATACGAATGCAGAACATGGTGAAACAGAAGGCGATGAGAGTCCTGAAGCAGAAGAGAATGTGAGTCCCACACAAATGTTTAATATGTCAGATATATGAGAAGTAAAGCCAAAACTGGTCTATTGGCATGGCTGGTGCTTAGCACAGTTATATTGGTGACTGTGTCTATGACGGCTGATTTGCACTGCATCAAGATATTTTCTATAAATTATGTGTCTATTTGTCACTTACAAAGTTTGACAATCAGACAGAACCTAGTTTTCAGCTGTGAAATGTCTAATGTCTGGGTCACGACTCATGAACAATCAAATTTTGGGTTTCTTTATCAAAAAAGTTAAGGTATTTTAAGAAAAGAAGTCAATAGTGTTAGGGTTAGTGTCACGATACTAGAATTTCCAACCTCGATACCATGCATGATACAATGGAGAAAGATTGACACAACAATGGAGCTTAAAATTTTAGAATTTATGAAAGGATAAACATAACAAAGCTTGCTCACTGTTTGTCAAGTAGATTTAATTCTGACTATAGTCGGAAACTGTTTAAAGTATTCAGTATCGATACTTATCAATATAAAACTGTGAGCTGTTGTACTGTCACATTTTTTGAAATGCTCTAATGTAGGTGTTTAGGGTCTCATGAGGACTGTGGACAGTGCAAATGCCTTAAAACCAAACTGCATTTTGTTTCACACAGGTATGAAGGTCAACGAGAGCAGCTGGCTCAGCAGTCTTTTAACATGGAGCAGGCGAACTACACGATCCAGACATTAAAAGACACCAAAACAACAGTAAGAGACACATGACTTGAAAAGAAACCCCAAGTAGTTTGGTTCACCGTTTGGTCGAAGCAGCTTTACGTCATTTAGCATCTTGTCATGCTCTCTTACATACCTAGAAAGTTTTTTCTTTTTTAAAAGACTCAACTTGTGCAATCTGTTTTCTGTTCCCAGGTGGAGGCCATGAAGATCGGTGCAAAGGAAATGAAAAGGGCTTACAAGGACGTCAAACTGGATCAGATCGATGTATGTTTTGTTATATACCACTACACTGTTTTGGTTATCTCGCAGTAGTTATTTCGTTCTTTCCATTTTTGTACAAGCACAAACACTTCAAGTATGTCAAGGCGTATACATAACTGAGTAGGGGTTTTGTCCAGGTAATGTTAGATATGTCATATATTTTGCCATTCTTGTCCTGTGTATATAAAGAATTAACTTTACAAAATTCTTGCTCATTTACGGCATTCTCCACTGATAACTGATTTTCTTGTTCCTAATGCTTTAAATAGTAAGGTCGTAAGTAAAGAAAAATCAATATTCCAGCCTGAGATGTCTGAAATTAAAAGTGATCACATGTGCTTTTTGTATAACTTTCAGGATTTACAGGATCAGCTGGAGGACATGATGGAAGACGCCAACGAGGTGCAGGAGGCCCTGAGCCGCAGCTACGGCACTCCAGACATAGATGAGGATGATCTCGAAGCAGGTATATGTGACAGCCTCCACATGTTTATATTGCCTTTATTTTTGCATTTCTGACAAGTTGTGCAAAAAGAAAATTACTTACAGAAAACCATATACTGTATATCGTGATTTTTCATCCCATGATGGCTCAATGATGAAGTCCCTGTGTGTTAATTAATTCAGAATTGGCAGGCTGCAAAAATCTCCTAAACTACACAAAAAGTTTCCTGAAACAAACCAGCTTTTGGGACATACACCTGAACATTTTTGTCTTCCCCTCTTTTTTGATGATTGTCTACATGATTAGAATGGCGGTGTTATTGTGGTTTCAGAGCTGGACGCACTGGGTGATGAGCTGCTGCTGGATGATGACAGCTCCTACCTGGACGAGGCCTCAGCCGCCCCGTCTATCCCTGAGGGAATCCCCAGTGACAGCAAGACAAACAAGGTAACAGTCTTCAGAGCACTGCGGAGTCATCTCTGTAACTCACATTATACTCAACACACAGACCGGAGAATTTAAACAAGAAATCTTCATAGTGTTTTGCATGCTTTAAGTTTACAACATCATGTCTACATAGTTTTCAAACCATACCGCAGTTTTTTTTTTCACGTTTTCCTCACCCTTCAGCAGCCCCTCGTTTCAATACATTTCATTATTGTATGAACGTAAAGAAAAAGGTCCAGTGGTATTATAATTCCTTTCATCATCGTATTCTCATTCTTTATTTTGTTGCTAAACATACCATAGAAATATGTGCCTGATCATGCCTTCATGCAATGATGGGAAGCTCCATCATCTTACTTTGAAGACCAACACATTGACATTATCCTCTTCACGATGTCTGTGGAAGTTTTGTGATTTTTCACCAGACATTTTGGGAGTCTATTCAGTGCAGTTTCACAGCTGCTTGTCAAGGCACAGGTGCCATTCTAGTTGGTAAATGTACAGCACAAATACTAAATTCAGGATTAGGGAGTCTGTGTTAAGAGCCAAAATCGAAACTTATTGGTATGCCATGGACCATAAGCTATTGTACTGTATAGCATTTGTAACAATACAGTACCTTTGATTGGCGCCAGTGTTAAATAAATATTTATTTCTAGTAAATTGGGCTTAAGTGTGTGACACGCATGGTCTTTTATAGGCTGTTTACAAGCAGCACTGACTGCTCCATCCTGCTCAAAATAAACTCACTGAATGAAAGAATAAAAACACTTGAAATGTGAATGTGAAATGTGTGTTTGGAGGTCTGCTTGCCTCTGTATGCACTGAAGTGTTTTCGTCTTTTGTTTTCAGGATGGTGTTTTGGTGGATGAGTTCGGCCTGCCACAGATTCCCGCCACATAAACAAGGGATGGATTTAAACAACTGCACTTCGACTGAAAACACTTTTATAGAGTAACATTTATACATGCAAAACCGTTTGACCTGAGAACACTACGATTTTGATGCTGTGTTGGGTTGTGTACTGTTACCACTACCGTGCTAGCATGTGGCCTTGTAACATACTGAACCTTTTTTTTAAAGATGTTATTCCCCTTTCTTTTGACCTGCTGTCTAACACTCATCAGTCTTGTTTATCACCAGTATTATTAAGTAATAATTTATTTTCCATTTTTGTTTATTGTAGCTTTGTGTGTTGTTGAGTCATGACCATTTTGTTTGAGTTCTCAGAAGTGGAGATGATTCCCACTGAGCCTGTGCAAAGGTTTGCAGGTTTGAAACATGCAAAATAAATGACATGTTTTAATTTAACTTTGAATTCTTTCTTTCTTCCTGATAACATAAACCTTTATGCTTGTATATTAACACAACTTTACCGTTCACAAAAACACAAGATGCAAAGTAAATGGGTCAAATGAAAGGATGGATTTCAGGGTGTGAGCAAACCCAGCAATATTATAATAAATGCTGACACAACAATAAAACACAAAGGCAGTTATCAAATAAATAAATACATTGTTGCTCTGTGAATTGCTACATCAGAGGAAGAGGTGAGTTCACCTGACTAGAATATTATATGTATAAAGATATTTATGAAATGTAAATGCTTCTTATTACAGTTTTGAGGAGAAGAATCAGGGGAAATCAAGCTCTACTTTTAAAAAGGTTTGTCCCGCAGCGTGACTCTCACCCTCAACCTTTGAATCACTTGACTGGTAAATCCTATGCGCCAACGTCATAGACTATTTGTCAACTATTGATCCCTTGATGATGTGGTGTGTTACACAAAGATGCAGCAGGTGAGTGAGGCAAAGAAACTGGTGTAAAGAGTATGCCAATCAAATCTCATAAAGTGACAGGTGTTCACCTGATGGACAGACATGCCCCAAAGGTCTAGGTACAGGTGAGAGTGCCCACTGCAGAGAAACACAACACACATTAAACATCAATGCTGCATATAACTTCCGGCCATGACAAAAGTGCCCTCAGAGCTGTATCTGCTCATTACATATTTGTGATTAAGTCATCTGGCTGTATAATAATATAACCTGAAACATCGGAACCTCATCTGAAACGCTGCCTTCAGGACATGTCGTACTATATCATTTCCAGGATGGGATCACCTAGTGAGGGGAAGTTAGCAGATTTTACTCACAAAAGTCCGACTCCGGTGGGACTCGAACCCACAACCTTTGAATCACTCCTCAAGTGCTTGACTAGAAGTCCAATGCGCTATCCATTGCGCCACGGAGCCAGGTGGAAAACTTTCACGCACACAGTCGTAGCATTTCTGCCAGAGGACGTCTGACAGTTAAACTGAACTAACTTTAGGTACATTTTGCCGAAAGCTATGTGAGCATGTGAACAGCTCTCTTTGCAGTTGAAAGGGAGAACGCGGTGAAAACTTTTTGTTTAGTTTAATTCGATATACATGCGCTTATTTTTCATTACTTTCAGTTTATATGAGTGGTATGATCCGTTTTGAAAGAGTACATTTCGTTTGTATGTATTGTTCCGTTAATAAATGTTAGATACAAAAACCAGTGGTGAAGAAAGTAAAAAGTCAACTAGCAAAGAAAGAAGAAAAAAAGAAAAGAGCTTGGGAAAGTGTTTCCGGTCTGTCCCGGAAGTTGTTAGCCAACAGCAACAGTTAGCAGTGTGATTCATGCTGTCATTTTTTCAGGACGGTAAAAAGCAGAATGTCAGAGCAAACGATCACTGTGACAGTTGCCTACGGTAATGGGATTTTTCACGATGTTACACGATTATTACCAGAAGGCATATACACATAAAAATCCAACTTTATTTTAGATATACATGTCGACAATCGCTGGAGTAGCTAGGATATGGTTAGCTAATGTAGCTAGCCCTCACTTATCATTTACGAGTAGCTCAGTTTAGTACGTTAACTGGCTTGTATTTACTTATTTCGCTTGAATATTCTTTACTTTTTATAAACCTGACATCTCACAGTCATTTCTCATTCAGCGTATATGTTTATCATTTTGTCAAAAAATAAAGATATTACTGTTAATTCCTTTTCTGTAACATTAAGAGTATGCTCTAACACTTTGCCATCAGAAAGTCGTGTTTTATGTTGAAGGGTAACGTTTAGCCTACTAATTTCTTGATTCAGTTCAACTACATTTGGTTTATAACATTTAAAGCCCAATCAGAGGTTAACTTTCTGTGAAGCAAATTACAAATCTAAATATCCATCTTAGCCACTTTCTTCCAGTGAATCTTCATTTAATTCCCACACAGGTAAGTGTTTATGCATTTTCATAGCTGCAGCCATAATGTATCCCTCTCCCCCTCCAGGATCTACTAAACACAGCATCACAATAACTGGCCAAGATGACGGCAAGGGTCCGACTGTCAAAGACCTTTCAGATGCTCTCACTCAAGCTACCGGAGTCCCACAAACCTCACAGAAAATCATCTTCAAAGGTAAATTATTGGCCTCTCTGTCTCCTTGCTATGTGAGCTTGAACATGTCCAGCTCAAACCTTGCCCTGTCTTATTTTGGAAATCCAGGAAAATCACTGAAGGACATGGAGGAGAGTCTGTCCAGCTATGGATTAAAAGAAGGCTGCAAACTCATGATGATCGGAAAGCGGGTAAGACCATTACATGTGTGATGTCTCCGACGTGTGACCGTTATGTGATGAAATCCTGACAATGATCTGCAAACAGAACAGTCCCGAGGAAGAAGCTGAGCTGAAGAAGCTGAAAGACATCGAGAAATCTGTGGAACAGACGGCAAAAAAGCTGGAGAAAGTAGATGGGGAGTTGACTGGACTCAAGAATGTAAGCAATCAAATACAGGTTTTATGATGCAAAACGCTCCCACGCTAGTTTCTGTGAACATCTTAGATCATCACCCGTCCCCTTCCACAGGGTTTCCTGGCCAAAGACCTGCAGGCAGAGGCGTTGGGTAAACTAGACCACAGAGTGAAAATAGCAGCGGAACAGTTCATGAAGATCCTGGAGCAGATTGATGCTCTGGTAACCCAGTTTCTTTCAGGTGTTTATTTTTGTGTGCATATTTTTGATGTCTCATATAATAAACCTCTTGTTTCAACAGAGTCTCCCAGATAATTTCAATGACTGCAGAATCAAGAAAAAGGGACTTGTGAAGACAGTGCAGGTAAGCACCACCTTTTCAGTGTCACCAAAATGACTGGAAACCACAGGGAATACTGACAGGTATAATTAAGTGTTTTTATTTTCTGTCAATAGGATTTCTTGGCCCAGTGTGACAAGATCGAGGCTTGTATATCAGACCATCTATCGAAGATCCAGACGAAAAATCTCGCCCTGGCGGAGTAGAGCGAGACAGTCTCCCATATCATGTGCTATACATTGCTCTGTGAGCAACTGCAAAGTGTACAGAAAACTTGAAGTGTGGAGCAGCTCCTTGTCTATTTATTGTTAACGTGATGTGTGCGAGAACCCTGAGAACGGAAGGAAGATGGATATCTGTGCTGATCCTGGGTGCAGCTGGGATACATTTACCCGGGTTAAAGACGGATATGAAGTGCTCCCTCGAGATATTGTAACCACAGTGACATTGTGAAAGGATCAGAGGTGCTTTGAATCGTGGCAAATTGTGTAGATCCCCTTAGACCGTCAAAAAGTAGTGCTGAATGTCTATCAAATTATTAGTAATGATGTCAAAGAACAGTTCTGTACAAAATTAACATGTTGGTACATCGCAACGAGAAAAAACAAAACCAAAAGTATGTGGACAAACATTAACGTGCATAAGTCTGCTGTCTACTCTTGCTGCAGCTGGAGTTCCAATTCATCCATAAGGTGTTGGATAGGTTTGAGGTCATGTTCATCTCCAAATGGGGAAAAGTAAGTTTGTAACGACCTCGATTTGTGCAAAGGGGCATTTTCATGTCGCAACAGGAAAGTTGTCCATCGTGAACTTTTGCCGCAGTGTCGTACGTAATCCAACTAATGGCATCAGGAACGTGTAATGGCCATTCTTCCATTTTTGTCTTGACATTTTATGGATAAAGGAGTCACGGAAATAATTGATGCAATCCTCGCCCACACCAGAAATACAATGCTGTCCATATACTTTTGGTCATTGTTTATATTTCTTAAATCTGCATCGAGAGTCAAAGCCAGCACCTGTCTTTAAATTCAGTGACTGATCCCATTTAATGATGTATCTGTGGAATAGGTATTGCTTTAAATTAGTGCTGCAACCATTAGTCAACTCATCGGTCATAGAAAATTAATCGCCAAATAGTCAATGAATAATTTTTCATTTTTCAAGCAAAGAATGTCAAACATTTGCTGGTTCCACCTTTTGGACCTTTGGTTGTATAAAAAAAGCAATTTGAAAACATCACTTTTGGAAATTTGTTTGAGCATTTCTCAGTTTATTTTACCTTTCAGAGACTAATTGATTGTTAAAATCATATGTATCTTAATTAACAGTGGAGATAATAGCTGGTTGCAGCCCTACTTTAAACCATCATTAAGACTAATGCATCTTATCAATTTTACCTTGTTTTAAAATAAAACCGTTTTTGAAAAATGAAGTGCATTAGTGATTCGTCTCAGAACATATTTTAATCTCCAAACTTAATTCCCACAAAATACAAATGATCAGTAAAACCAAGCCAGTCATGATAACAGACTCCTCATTTCAGTTTATTTCCAGTTAAATCCATGAAGGTCTTACATCTTAACTAGCTTATAGAGACCCTGCAGTGTTGTTTCCACATATGTGCAAATGAGCTTTGAGAGTAGGGTGGAGGAGTTGGAGGTGGGGGGGGGGTCCAACAAGCAGCTTGAACAAATGACCTTCGGTGAGCTACACCATGGTGAAGCTTGTCATGAACCAATTAACATGATATAGCTGTTGTAAGTGGAGACTGAAAGATACACAAGATATACAGAATAAACTTTGTCCAGAGCTACTTCTGCCACTAATCGTCTTTGTCCTTTGCACCGTGCTTTAGTATACGCGTGAATGCTACATAGTTGAAGTTGCCCTTCTTGTCGATGGGCGCCTCTCGGAAGAGTTCGTCCACGTCTTCGTCTGTAAACCGGTCACCCATCGTAGTGAGCAGCTCCCGCAGGTACTCCTCTTGGATCATACCTGTGAGAGAAGACATTTTTTATTGCAATATAAAGGAAGGAAAACAACAATATGCATAGCAGGTTGCTGCTATTAACATTCGAGCAAGCACAGCAAATTAAACTTAATTAGTTGAGTTACGCATTTGTTTGAGTTGAGAACTTATAAAGATAAGTTCTCTCTGTTATAGAACATCGCCCCTAGCTTTAATTTCTTTCTTTGATGTAAAATTGTTATGGGAATTTTCTAACCATTTTCTTTTTTAAAAATAGCTATATCAATTGTTAAAATGCATTATCAATACACATATTCCTTTAAACTTCTATTTCTGAACACCAATTATAACTCCAACCTCACCCATATAATGTGCAAGCAAATTAATCCATCTTTTTTTTTCTGACATTTTGTGATATTTTTAAGCAAAATTACTAGTTGGATAATTGAAGAAAATGTCAGATTAGACAATTATAGTTTAAAACAGCCAAATGCAGCTTTGATAATTTCCATTTGTCAATTCAGGACAAGGAATGTGATGTCATCTGTTGAGGATATAACCGTTTTGATCAGATGTCCTGACAGAATTGGGTCTGGAGACACTGAGAAAAAGCATCAAGAGGTACAGTGCACAGTCGAAATGAAAAAAACAACAGCTTCCAACTCACCAGTTCCCTCCTCGTCAAAGCAGGCAAAAGCATTACGGATCACATCCTCAGGATCAGTGCCGTTCAGCTTCTCTCCAAACATGGTCAGAAACATGGTAAAGTTGATTGGTCCTGGCGCTTCGTTCATCATCGTCTCCAGGTAATCCTCTGTGGGGTTCTTACCTGTGAAACGGTCAGAGTGATAAGGATTTACGACTCTTAACAACATCACTCTAACGTCATCTACCCAATATTGAGAGCATTAAAATCTATACTCTTTGTTAAATTACAAATCAAAAGGAAAACAAGACATTTAATAGGTCTAAATGTGTGAAAATAAATGGTCAGGTTTACCTAATGAGGCCAGCATGTCATGAAGGTCTTCTTTGTCAATAAAACCATCTCTGTTTTGGTCGATCATGTTGAAGGCCTCCTTAAACTCCTGAATCTGAGACTGGTCAAACATAGCAAATACATTGGAGGTGGCACGCTGAGGACGCTTCTTGGTGTTCTTTCCCTTGGCCCTTTTGCTTGACATGTTGGCAGTTGGTGTGTCCCCCTCTCCTGTAATACAGATTATATGAGTCAAAGTGTCAACCAGGGCCCAGCAATATGATCCAAAATGTTTATTGTCAAATGTATTTTGATAATCACACATTTTAGTACGATAGGTATACATTGTCTTTCTTGTTTAGGCTTCCATGTCAGGCTACAGCAGATCCTTACATTCAAGTGGCTGGAACAAGCGCAATGTTTGACATTTTCAGTAATTCAGTAATTATTTCTGCATATATACTTTAAGTAATGTGTTCTATTGCTGTAAAATGTTAATTATTTCGAGCTTTCTATTAACCAATCTCTACAGCTCACTTGCAGTTAAGCTATAGAAAAAGTAGTACGAGCAGGATCATAGTGGCTTATAATGATGTAAAGAGGTTGCAGCTACAGATTCCCAGATGGCGTAGTGCCAGTCTACTGCTTGGGACCTCTGGTGTTATTACATATGAGGCACTTCTAGGACATCGTATGCATACTTTTATGTGTAGCTTGGAGAAGAAGCAGAGGGAGAAGAACAGCAGCATAGAGACTTATGAAGAGTTGCTGTCGGTACTCATCCAGACTTGGAAAGCATTGGTGGGGGACTCTACATATGCACCAGTTTTCGATGAGTACGATTATTTTTTTTATTTTTTTGTGTGTTTGTTTTGTTTTATCTTGTAAATTTAACATACAGTTTGAATTAAATTGAATAATCTACTCATAATTTATTAAAGTGACACAACTCAATTGTTCGTTGCAATCGTGTGTACAATCTTAGGACTCCCATTAAAATGTTTTAATCAATAACCTTTATTTCTGGTTCCATTAGTCCTGTATCAATCAACTGACAGTGAAAATGACTTCGATGTATGGGGGTTCTACACAAAAGATGTCATCATCATCATCATCCCAACCCAGCTACCCACAGATGTAGAACAGGGTCCAGTGTTAAATATGGAACTCTGGACTCAGCAGATTGCACAATTGCTACAGTTTCTCAATTTAGCTGTATTGAATTCTGGTTGTTTACTTCATCATAACTGCTAAGTGGAATTTTGCCAAGATAACCATAATGTTGATCATTAAATAAAATGAGTTTAGTTTCAAGCATAGTCATTTTGCACACAGGTTTGCACAACAAACGATGTCAGCGTTAGCCTGTCTCACATGCGCTAACAATAACTGGAACAATCGCAATTGGTCATGCAATGGTCAATAATGTGATGAAGTCATGACCTATATTTGGTTTGTAACATATTTTTGCTACCCAGCGTACTTCACAAATCGCAGGCAGCTTTAATTAACAAAACATCTTATTAATAGCCAACGTTACTTAGCTAGCTTAACGCTAGCCCACTGTTGACCTAAATAACTGACTGACCAGACTAGCCTTAGCAAGCTAACCGAGACCAACGCACACGAGAAACACTAGCTTCATGTGATATTAATATGCGCCACATTTAGAGGAAAAGACAACTCAGCACAGTGAATCACTCACCTTACTTTAGAAAATACAAGCGTTAGTGCCAAACGGCTGAGAAGACAGCTAGCAGAGCATCCACAGGCTGATGGAGGAGAGGAACCATCAATGTTTTATTTCCTCTTTCCAGAACTGACCAATCACAGCCGAGCTGGGAGGAGCCAACTGTCTGGAATATTCCATGTTGTCCTCATTTCTACTTGTCTGACTTTCATTTTGCGATGGACAAGTAGATGAGTGATAGTGAAACAGTGATATGTGAGGATGATGTGAGTTTTACACTCACATTGCTGAAGAAGCACAGCTCATTTGATAATCTCCTTATGTGTTCAAACGGTAAACGCTGCAGTTTACATGTCCCACCAGCAGGTGGCAGCAATCGCTAACAAACTAAATTAAAATTAAATTGTCTTCACGCCGATCTTCATGCTGTTTCTTTTCTTACGTATGTACTTCTTACTTATGTTTAGTACATCGCGTTTTATGTGTTTCTGCACAACAGAATGACTGCATATTGGTCAAAAACAAGTAAGTTTAGTAAATTAACTGTAAGTTAAGAGAAACGGGTCATTTTGCAGCGCTTTGGTGTCACATTTGGTGCAGCCCTGCCATTAAAGGTGGTCAGTGAATACATACGTGAAGATACAGAAGTGTGGAAGAGTTTTTTGTACCGGTCTGATAGCCTATTTCTTCTCCAGACTCATCGACTGTCTGATTTGGAACAACCCTTGTCATCCCATTCAACAGACACTGAAGCGCTGCAGCTCCTTTATCAACTAATTAACAAACCTCGGCTCACACACCAGAAGTCCCCACACCTCCTCCAAGTGGGCTTTACTGTAAGCACACATCTGAGGGCCAGGCCCCGCAGAGGCTCCTCAGCTCGGCTCGCCTGGCCCTTCTCATGGTCTCATGGTCTAAATTTAAAGCCGTCCCAGCCTTAAAAGGTCCTGACGGTGTCTTGTGCATTCTGCCGAGTGGCAGCATTATTTTTGTTCTGTGGACTGCCGTCCTGTCCACTGCCCCTCACCCTGCTGCTGCCTGGATCTGGACTTGCTTTGGCTTCTTTTGGAATAGCACACATTTTCTCTCATCTTCAGCTTTTGTGGATTTGTGAATACCAAGTTGTGGTGAGTGATATACAATTTATTTATTTATTTGTTTTTTTAATCGAGAAGGAACTGTTATTAGAGTTTATGAATGTTGATCTTCATTTAAAAAAAGGGGCCTGAGGCCTCCTTTAAACCACTTAACTGATTTTATTGTTGTAAATCTATGTAATTCATGTACTTTAATTGTCATATATACTAACAAGGTGTTTTTGGCTATTGTATCTTGTAGATTAAACTGCATGTGTCATTGAAGTGAAATCTCATCCTAAAAAGAAGCTCATCCTTTCATTTAACATTTGCTTTAACTCCACAAGGTTTTGTGACTCAGATCTTCTATTCGTGCACTCTGTGCCCTCATGAATTGCAGTCAACTTAAAGAGACATACAGCAGATTGGCTGTTGGAGATGTTGCTCAATGACATAACCGTCATAAAATACATATTTAGGTCTATTGTCATAAACTGCTTATGATTACCTTATTGTTGTGTGGTTACATAATCATGGGCCTCAGCCCAGTGGGAGCTGCTCTTGTTTTCAGGCTGTATAACATGAGCAGTGCCCATTAGAGCTGTAGGATTTGTGGATTGATCATTGGTGACTCCACTGAAAATTCAACAAAACTTGTTCTCTCTTTTAAAGCAAAAATTCCAAAAATTAGCTTGTTCTAGCTCCTCAAATGTGATTGTTTAATCTTTTTTTTTAATGACAACTGAATGAATTTGGCCTGTAGAGTTTTGCTTGCACCAAACATGCAGTTTGAACATGTCAACATTGGCCTTAGGACATTATTCTATGACCACTTTACTGTTACATGTCAATGAATGATTAACATACTCACTAGGTGCCTCTACCTGTAAGAGTTTAACATCTGTTACTTTATGTGAACAGTTTATCTATACAATTATTGACCAATTCCTCAAACTACTTCAGACATTTCCAAGCGCAGCATTTTACCATCTGTCCCTGAACGTCACTTTTATAGTTACACCTGTGCAGGTGACTGTCATCCAAACCTTCCTATTATCTTTGAAATCACAACATCAAGATGTAGAATGTTGAGAAATCGCTGCTGCCACGGTTTATTTTTTTAATACCCGCTGCTTCTTCATGTTACTCAGTAGATGTAGATCTTAACCAGATCTAACACACAAAACAAAAATCATCCTAACAACTGGTTGCCTAAACCACCATCCTTAATACCTAATCACCATCTCACGCTCTGAACTAACCCTCGATTTAAGGAATCAATCTGTAATAATAACAATGAGATTGATTTACAGAGCTGGTAAAGTAAAGGAAAAGTCTGATATTATAAGTTGGTGGAGTGGCCCCTCAGGATGTCACGATCAATACAAGTGACGCAGAAGCAGCAGCATCATCATCATCATCAACAGCAGCAGCAGCAGCATCAACATCTGGAACAGCAGCAGCATCACTATGAGAGTGGCTATTACCTGAGCACCAAGTCGTCTGTTAGCAAGCAGTCGTTCTCGTCGGTCAAGACCTCCAGCCATGGGTAAGAGGATGGGAGGCGACGTGACGCGAGGCCCGAAAAACGAATCAGGCGGTTGATATTTTAAAACTGTAAAATGAAAATGAGGTGAGCTATCACCTCTCTGAAATATTCAACTCAGTACTTTTTGGTTTGGTGTTAAGCGTGTTCAGCAGGCAGCGGGAGGGAAAAGACACAAAGCCTTAAAAAGAGTGTTTTCGTGGAAAGCGTCTTGCTGCCTTCATCCGCCTGGAGATGTTCCTCTGTTCATGTCAGGGCTTTGTATTTTTATAAGGACATGGATCTCTCTCCTTAACGCTGTTGTGTAAGAGCCTGTTTTTAAGCGTTTTAGGGGCCAAGTTCAAGTCAAGTTCCCTGTCTTCATATGCAGATGGCAAGTCAGAGTACAAGCGTTCATTTCCAATTCAAAGTTGAATTTCTTCAGAGCTTAAAGCGAGTCTATTCAATGCAAAGGCCTGATAATTGAATATTCAGTGTAAGACTGTACAACGTTGTCTTATTTATTTATTTATTTATTTTTAAATGTTTCAGGAATTTCCTAAGGCAAACTTGAGCTCTTAGATTATCAAAAATGATCAAGACTAAAATCCTAATTTTATTACTTAAGTCAGAGTCTAGTCCAAGTCTCAAGCCTTAAATCTTAAATCTACAGATCTGTGGGCTGTTGAAATGTTTCTAACTATATTATCTACTTAGCCTGGCAACAGTTTTGTGCTTTGACAGACACATTCTTTTTATGTAGTTTATATGTTTTAATTTGCATCATCTTAAAATCTGAAGTCAATTAACATCTCCAAATATTAGTATATTCCAATAAAGTAATACAAATTGCAGTGAGTACAATAACACAAGTCTATATTATAATGTAAAATACAGCTGCAACAGTGGGTCAATTTAATCAAAAGTTGATCCGCCAAGCAAGCATTTTTTTTGTCTCTAGCTTCTCCATGTCTTCTCCTTTGACTTTTGGACTATTGACTATTTTTGGATAAAGTAAGCAAATTTGAAGATGCCAACTTGCAAATTGTGCCTCTTTCACCACTTTGATACATTTTAGAGAGTAGGGCTGCAACAATTCATCGATTAGTTGTCGATTGTTGATAAATTGCAGACTATCTTGATAATTGATTAATCTGTATAAGACATATTTGAAAGATGCTTCACTCCTCCATGACAGTAAACTGAACATCTTCGGCTTGTGGATGAACAAGATATTTGGCTTTTATAGACCGAACAACTGGAAAACACAAAATTGTTATTGTCTACCTTTCGCATGCAACAGGCGGACGTTTGTCTTTGCTTGTGTGTGCAAAAAAGAAGAACAAACACATATAAATACACATATAAATACAATGAGAGCTTTATTTAAAAAAAAGCACCAGGTAACTTATTGATTAATCATTAAAATTAACAACACACTTATTGACAGCGAAAATAATCGCTCGTTGCAGCCCTATTAGTGACCAAAGAGTTAATCAATTAATAGAGCAAGTAATTGGCCAATAATGAAAATAAAATGTATCAGTAGAGAAATTGAAGAAATATTCAACCTGTAATTTTTATTTGTACACGGGCTGCACTTGTAAAATTGCCCTACACTTTGAGAAATGTTCATCTAATTTAATCTCCATGTGAAATGCTGGGCTAGAAACAAACGAGGCTCGATCAAAGTGCAGCTCAAGTGTTGTGTCAATGCGGCACCGTTGATCAAATACGGGTCTGTATCTTGTATGTATGTTCCACTGTGTCACTAACGCTCGTCTACGTGCAATAAGGTCAGAGTTTCTTTGTCCTTCCAGCTGCCGGGCTCAGTGTGCATGTTGGAACCATGATAGCTTTCTAAATGGGGTCAGCGAAGGAATCTCAGCTGTAGTGAAGGGCTGCCAAATATATTCATGGACAGCTCAAGCTATTTCTGTGGGCAGGACATGAGACGTTGCCGTTAGGGCCAACTGTAAAGGCACTGTATGGAAGTCATGAAATTATAAAAGGCTGTGTGCCGGCTTCCACGGACGTTTAATAGTTGATAACTCTTGGTTGTGTGTTGACGTCCTGCACCCCTTGTTTCTGTTAAAAGTGAGTGATTGCGCAGAAAGTTTCTAATTTCATCATCCAAATCTTGAGATACTGTAGCTTCTCAGACTGTAAGGAACGAAGCGCTTTTATCAGCAGTAAAACTTTTTTACACCTTTGACTTTCTTACACGCTGAGCCGGAGACTTCCTTTTCATCACACCTGGTGAGTCAGCAGCAGGAAACAAACTCTGCAGCAATCTTTTGAGACTCCCTCCATCTGTCTGTCTCTGCTGCGCCTTCAGCCTCCTCCATCGACTTGATCTCACCCCTTCTCCATGGAATAGAGTTTATCAAAGCCGCGCTGTGCCGCTACTCTCCAAGGCCAAGTGGGTAGGCCAGGGCAGATTTGACAGAGATTATGAGTGAAAGCAGGGTTTTGAGATGAACTTTTCCCACCCATGCTGCATATCCTCTTGTTCCGGCTCCATTTATAGACTCAACTGACAATAAGAGAGACCCGGGGAGCTGATAGGTCCATGAGTCAGAGTGTAATATGGGTCAGCATTCTTTCTTATATATCTTATATCTTTTATCATTTTTTTTTTTTTGTCATTGCGGACAAATGTTGCACATGCTGCAGACGCTACATTTAAATTACTCGGTCTCCTACGAGGTCCAGTAGTTATGCAAATGTTCATCTTTAATTCATTAGAACTAAATGAGCTAAATGGCAGTCAGTTATTAGCATCAGAATTGAGTCAGCAGCCATTGTTTAATTTGCTCACACTGCCAGACCTCAAGCAATAAATACATAGAATTAAAAGTTTTCCCATGAGTTTTCGACAAGGAATAAATCGATAAGTAACACTGGCAGTGTTTTTCTTAGCGTCAACAGAAACCACCTCTCAGCCCCAAGCCTATTCGTTCCTGGTGAAGATCTTTGAAAATGGGTGACAAATACATATGTTTATTATTTAAGGATTGGTAATTTCGTTGCTGTGCACTGTACTGTAAAAAAAAACAAAAAACGGCATAAATAGTGTATCAGGGGCAGTTTTCAGTCTGATAAGTGTAAGAACAACATTGAATGTTAATTAGCCTGATCCTTTAATGCAAATCTGCTCAGGGGTAGAAAAATTCAAACGTGATTTGAAACTCACTTCCTGCCATTTGACACATGGGATGAACTGTTTATTTATTCACTAGCTTATAACCAGTGTTGGGGAGACTTAAACTACATTTAGTTGATTTAAAAGGCATGAAACATGTCATGACATGCTAAGCCAACGCTGCCTCTGATTGGCTTGCCCTGGTAGCACTCAAATGCTTCACAGAGTCGGTGGGTCTTTGTGCCAAGGAAGGCAGTGCTCATATGGCACAAGCACGTCATGGACAACCCTCCCGCTACCCCCAATACGCCCCCCGAACGCGCCAGCCCAACCATGGCCGTGTTTGAGCATGTACAGGTTGGATATAGAGGCATCTACAGACAGGACTATGTGAGCTATGCAAGCCGAAAACAACAAAAAATTCTGCCCTGGCATCTAGTTCTAGTGCCTAAGTGTTAGTGCCTCTGAAGTTCCTGTGATTTTGAGCAAAAATGTCAGCTTTTTAAAGTTGTCAGTTCTTCAATGTCAGTTCTTTAAAAAATAAAACTTGAGTTGAGAAGCATATTTCTGCTGGCATGTGAATTTTTTGTAGGCTATTATATTTTGTTTCATATACACCATATTTGATTTATTTAACGCTGAGCTAAATGCATACAATGAGTATAAGTAGTTGCTAAAGCTATTTTTTTAGCAGTAGTTTTACAAACTACTGCCAGGCTGAACTACATGTAGTTTTACAAGCTACGCTTGCAAAGTAGCTTCCCCACCACTGCTTATAACAGGAATTTGTCATGACATCAAGAGACGAAAAATGTTCATAACAGATCGATACACTGATAAAGTGTTCAATGAACAGATGTCTATACATTTCTGTGTAATGCTTCTCTTCTCTCTCCTGAGGTAAAAATATTTGATTCATCGCTTTGAGTCTGCAGTTCTTCCGCTAAATTCAGAGCGCTCAGGTTCCAAAAGGGCAAAATCTCCTTGCACACTTTACAAAAACTATCCCAAACAACAGTTATATGGTCAACGTAACACTCATTTTGCATCCTAGTTTTCCATTTTTAGATACATTTGAAAGTAATGAACTAGAGACACAATAGAGTGTTTAACGTTGACTGTACGGCAACAATATTAGAACTGGTAGTAATAAAAATGGCAATTTGTTAAGTTAATCTGTGATTATGATAACATTTGCCAATGATTCTTTTGGGTGCGTGATTGCCCGTCCTAGCATTGCAAGTTTTTATATTTATATTGTTTCTATGGGTGGGAAGCTTCCCCCCCAAGATATATTACATTTAAGCCCATGCTTTAAGGTTTTATATGGCTTTCATGTAGAAAAGAGATCACCATAAACCCTTTTGGATAGGCTATCTGATGTATGTTGGTGTTTTTAGTGCCATGGTTCTGATTGCTGTCTCTTACCTCTCAGCCTGAAGACCTCTGTGAGAACAGAGAAGGGGCAGGAGGTGGTTAAACTGAGCCCGCTACCCAAGAGAGCCAAACGCACCTACCTGGCAATGGACAAGGATAAAGAAGTTATCGGCTATGTCATTCCCGTGTTCAGAGCCAGGTGAGTGAAGACACTGCAAAGCAATCAACACCAATGGATGGTCTGCATTTTATTACAGTCAATGACACCGTGACTGAAAGTCTGAACTGCTCTCACAAGTCGGTGGTTTGTTGTGTCGCCAGTCATGACGCTGTTCGCGGTCTGATGGAGGCTCAGGAGGAGGAGGTGACAGAGGAGGGGATTCAGTATGTGGCCATGAGGAACCTGTTTGTCAGGGAGGCCAAGGAGGCCATGCATGTTAGGGTGGAGAAGAAAACCAGATCGACGCACGTCAGGGAATCCGCCGAACGAATGGAAATGAGCAAGACGGTAAATCCAATTCATTCCTCCGTGGATCCAATTTCAAATAATCCAATCTTTCACATGAAGCATATGAAGTTGATACATTTATATGACAGTCTTGGTTCACTCTCTTCCTATAGATGGACACCTGGGTGGAGTTCCGTAGGAAAATGAACCCAGACAACCTGACACACCGTCCAGAATTCATCGTCAAGCCCCGTGGACAGACTGTCTGGGAGGGCAAGACTCTCAAGCTGCACTGCACTGTGGCTGGATGGCCTAAACCCAGGGTTGCCTGGTGAGATATCCCCCAAACTCACTGGTCCCCACCTTTCCTGAGTCATAAGAAAATGGAGGCTGATGAGAGCAATCAACAGCCTCTTGTCATCTTGTCAAATACATTTTCCACATTCCAACATGAGCACACACACTACAGTCTGAAGGTCCAATGTTATGCTCATTTGGGTGTTGGGTGTTGACGAAAATGTGTTCATGCTTTTATTTTAAAAAAAAACACTTCATTTTTCTCATACAGTCCATTGCTGCAGGTCCTCTGTTCAGCCTTTGTCTGAACACCCCATTTTAGTTCCTGTCTCTTTAAGGCCCTCCTCCCAAAAATCCCAGTCTGCTATGATTGGTCAGCTCTCACAAGCCTAAGAAGGCACCAGCCACAGTGTTTCTGCAACAGCTTTACAGGTGTTTTTTCAATTATGGCTGTGCAGGGGGTGTGGCTGAGGGCAGTGACTGTATATTTGTGACATCACAACCTTACGGAAGTCCTCACAACTTGTTTGAGGGCACACTTATGAAGCACCTTGATTTTTTTTCTTTATAATTAGAAGAAGGTATCGATGCCCTTATCTGTGATCTTGCCTACTACCCTATGTAGTTGTTGTTTTCCATGTCACAAGAACTTCATTGCCCAGGATGACCCTGTGTTGCAACTGTGCATTTGCCAATTTAAACACTTTGACTCAGCATGCACACATTTTTACAAGACCTAGAAACAAACCCGCTGTGTCTCTCTGCTGTCTTCAAGGTACAAAAACAACGTGCTCATTGATGCAAAGGCCCACCCTGAGAAGTACACAACCGAGAGCAATTACAACATGCACTCCCTGGAGATCAAGAAGTAGGTAATCATTAAGCCCACGCTGCATGGCTTCAACTGGAATTAATGAGATGTGCCCAAAATACTCATTACCCCAAAATAAATGTTTTACGTTGCACGTTTTTTTTTTAATTTCCAGCTGCGACTTCCTTGACACTGCTCAGTATTGCGCCTCTGCCCTGAACGTGAAAGGAGAATCTTCGTCTGTGGCTACGATTGTTGTCAAAAGTAGGTGAAACTGTTCTGTTTTTTTCGCGCAGATTATTGTTGCAGCAGCTCCTTCTCCTTCAGTTAGAGGTCAAACCTTAAAGTAGAGGTTTAAATGAATACCGCTGCAAACACAACGCGGTCACACAGTTGTGTATAGTTTACATGATTTGGCTTTAGTAGAACACATCCGGAGGAAAGTCAGAAAGTTCAAACTCAAATAAAAATGTTTTTTATTATATATTTCATTATGTGAATGTGAATGTGAAGTGTCTTGTTACTGACACAACAAGGTTGCTGAAGGATGTGTTTCTCTGCAGGGTTCCAGGATGGCGAGGAAGCAGGCCCACTAGATCCCAAACCACGTGAGTCACTTTAAATCATTTGACAACTTGATTTCTATATTACATTCAATATTTCACATATAGTGTATACAGTAATCAAAGGTGCTCTGTAAGACATACAATAACACGTACAATAGTTCCTGACCAATCACATTAATGTCATCTAAAAGGGTTTACATTAACCCAAACCATGATCTTAAACCCAAACAAGTAGTTTTTGTGCCCTAATCTTACCAGACAGAGACAGAAAACTGCGCATTAAAAAACCCTGAAAATAATAAGACAAAATCAGTTGATCCAGCGGTATAACACAGAACACAACCCGGTACTCTGGGTAAAAGTCCTGTACATGACCCATTCATCCCTCACAACTCACTCCCTTTGCAGACTTTGTTGCTCTTTGATGATGCTCCTAGAGAAACATGAATTGTGATGTTTTATATTAACATCAGCACTGTGATATCACATGACCACCGTGCACCATCAAACGATAGACAGAGAAAGTTAGAGACTAGCAGGTGAGCTAGAAACTGCATTCATCTGCTATATATATCGAGAGCAAGATATTTTCACTCAGGAGTTGATGGAGACCAAATACAGAGCGAGAAGGAGAGTGAATACTGGTCTTTCACTCATCAGGGGGACAAAAAAACATCTCCAAATGATGATTGTATCTGCTGGATGTGTACAAAACCACATTTATAAAGTGATAATATGTCAGTGTTGTGTTTACAGATTGTTGCACTGCCACAAAGTGCTCAAAAAGTCAGTAAATGCAGGTATAATGTTTTAACAGCAGTGTTTCTTCTGCAGATGGCTTCTCCCCAGAACACGGTGTCACCTTTAGAACAACAATCCTCGACAAATTTGAAGTGGCCTTCGGCAGTGAAGGAGAAACACTGAGTCTGGGCTGCACCGTCATCATTTATCCCACTGTGAAGAACTACCAGCCTGATGTTGTGTGGTCCAGAAACTGTAAGTGGAAATATAAAACTGAAGTAGTGCGTCTAATGAATCCGTTACATGCATCCAATCGTGGGTGTTTTTGTTTGTGTCCCGTTAGCTGTCCCCTTGAAGCCTTCTAAATGGGTGCACACCCACTGGTCTGGGGAGCGTGCCACACTCACCCTCGTCCACCTCAACAAGGAAGACGAGGGCATGTACACCCTGCGCGTCAACACCAAATCTGGCTTTGACACCTACTCCGCCTATGTGTTTGTCAAAGGTAAGCTGCCCGCTGGATATTTCAACTAAAGCTTTTAATTTTAATGCAAAATGTTTGAGTCTTTTAACCTCAAAGTCTTCACTGATTTATACAGCTTTCAGCAATGTGTGCATGTGCAAAATTGAAGCAGCAAATTAGAGATCACCACACTCACAGACGTGTGAAGGAACCATTCAATTCTGCTGTGTCTTTAAGTGACACAACGCTCTCTCTGAGGTGTTTGGTTTCTCTGTGGAATGTCGCTGCTATATCCGTCTGCATACCCTTAAAGTCGCCACAGAGAGTCTGATCTGTAATACAAATCAGCAGGTTTATGCATGAGAGAAAATCTTCAGAATCCCCTTTTGTTAATGTTACCAAGCCGCAAAGTAATCTGTGACAGCTAGCTACAGTCCTGCAACACACAGGCTCTACTGTAACGACGTAACTAGGTCAGAAAATGGACACTGAGTATGTAATGGAGATCCACCTGATTTAGAAACAGCACTGCTCACAAGTGTGTGTGTGCCTTTTTGGTTGTGTGTGTGTGTGTGTGTCTTGCTATGCCAGATGCCGATGTGGAGGTGGAGGGTGTTCCCGTGGCCCCCCTGGATGTGCGCTGTCATGATGCCAATAAGGACTACGTGGTGGTGACCTGGAAGCAGCCAGCGGTGGAGGGCAGCAGCTCCATCCTGGGATACTACATCGACAGGTTGGTCAGAGCAGCATCTCATTGCTTTGGCTGCGAGACAATCTCACTACAGGATTTACAGTAAAATTGGTCTTATTCATGCTGTGAAAGGCAAAAAAATAAGAAATCTTCCTAGAATTAGAAGATTAAAAACGTCCAAAATGCCACGATTGCAGTTCAAAAGAAGACTTTGTTTCCTTGGCAGGTGCGAGGTGGGCACTCACCACTGGGCTCAGTGTAACGATGTGCCCGTGAAATATGCCCGCTTCCCCGTCACAGGACTGGTGGAGGGCCGTTCCTACACCTTCAGGGTGCGGGCCGTGAACAAGGCAGGAGTCAGCCGCCCGTCTCGTGTCTCCGAGGCAGTGGTTGCCATGGATCCATCCGACAGAGCCCGTCTGCGAGGTGAGAAGTCGCCAGAGTTGTGCCGGCACGCTGCGACACAGCCAATAACTGCACTTTTTGGAAATGGATTTCTTGATTTTTTTTCCCCCCAACAGCTGGTCCCTCAGCTCCTTGGACTGGCATGATCAAGTTCACAGAGGAGGATCCTACTGGTATGACGGCTTCAAACTCCGATTCATCAGCAGTTAATCGTGATATAGCATTTTATACTGACCTATTTTGTACTGACCAAAATGTCTGTAAAAACTGTTGAGTGTTAAGATTAGATTAGATTTTAAGCCTAGCCCACTGTTCCTTAAATATATATTTTATAATCTAAATCAGGGTAACTTTTAACATTTTACGATTCATCAATTAATTGATTATTCGTCAACTAATGAATTAGTTGCCAACTAGCATTGTGATCAAATCTAAGTCTAAACTCTGATTCCAGCTTCTGAAATGTAAATAGTAATAGTTTTCATTTTCAGGCATTTTATAAATCAAACAACTGATTGATTAATTATAAATGTGACCTGTCAAGAATAAAAATTACAAGTCACCTGGTTTAAGTGGCCACCTGCAAAAAATGTGAGCTTCCTTTTTCCTCCTCAGTGGGCGTCATCCCCGGAGAACCCACTGATGTTGAGGTGACAGAGGCAACCAAGAGCTACGTGGTGCTCGCCTGGAAGCCCCCAGTCCAGAGAGGCCATGAAGGAGTCATGTACTACATTGAGAAGGTGAGGAGAAATGGATACTGCCTCTTGCAAAAGAGGTTTTGCAAAAATGCCATAAATTCACTGTTCTCAGCTCCTCAAATGTGAATATTTTCTTATTTTCTCTGACATTATAGTACATACATTTCTTTGGGTTTTGCGTAGTAGACCATCCAAACCAAAAAAAAAATGTCTATGTCAACATGTGTCTGCATTCCAGTTGTCAGATTTATCTGACTATTGTCTTGTTAACTGCTCTCTCAGTGACATGTGACTGGTTCTCTGTGGGCCGCAGTGTGTTTCAGGTTCAGACACCTGGCAGAGGGTGAACACTGGTATGCCAGTCAAGTCTCCCCGCTTCGCCCTGTTCGACCTGGCTGAGGGTAAATCCTACAACTTCCGTGTGCGTTGCTGCAACTCTTCTGGTGTGGGCGAGTCTTCTGTATCCACAGGAGAGATCACAGTCGGAGATAAACTGGGTGAGCGAAAATAAATATCATCAGCTTATCATCCAACCATCTTATTTCAGTAGTTATTTACAGATCCTTCCTGATATTATGTTCTGTCTTATTCCAATCTTTTATTTTCCCTCTTTCCTCACTGTGATTATTGTCATTTCTTTTCTTTTTCCCCATTTTCTCAACAGACCTGCCCTCAACTCCAGGCAATCCAGTGGCCACAAGGAACACCGACTCCTCAGTGGTGGTCTCCTGGGCGGCCTCTAAGGAAGTCGCACACCTGGTTGGCTACTATATTGATTGTAGCGTGGTGGGATCCAATGTCTGGATGCCTTGCAACAACAAACCTGTCAAGAAGACCAGGTAGGTCACAACTAACATTACAAACATTTCTTGCTGCTGCTTGAGAATGTACTTATTTTGTGTGTTTAAGCTGGGTAACTGCAAACTGTAAAAATGTCCCTTAACTCTTTTTTTATTTGATTCATTAACATCATTCATCAGACTAGATGTTTAACAGGCTAACAAGCTTACCTTCAGAGGTCGGACCAGGGTTTTAAGTGAGATTTTGTATCGTTCGCTCACTATGAAACAAGTTATTAAATCAATGTACCGTAGTCGAGTACAAAGTATAATATTTATCTCCAAAATGTAGTCGTGGCTAGCATAATGTACCAGAAAATGTGAATATGCTAGTAAATTAGACCTACAAATACCTCAAAATGATGGCCTATTTAAGTTAAGTACTTGAGTAAATGTACTTAGTTACATTCCATCACTGGTAATGTAAAATGGTCCAATTTAATGTGATAGTGTAGCGAGTATATTGTTAAATATCGAGCACCGGGTGTGTTATATTGCTCATGAAATCATCTAAGATGAAGGAGGTGTTATTTCACATTCATAAGCTTACAATGTCTCGAGCGGATTATCTAGATCGGTTAGCAAAGATAGCCACTTTGGCTAACATTATCAATTTTCAGAAGAAATAGCAATTAGTTACCTGTTCTCCCTGAGTTCTAATATAACCCTTGAACCTTTGCATAAACAGAAGTTCAATCTTAAATGACAGTTGAAAAATTAAATCAAGTGTAATGGTAAAACTCTTCACACCTTTGTCTGTGCTGTTATCAGGTTTGTGTGCCACGGCCTGACTACCGGGGCAAACTACGTGTTCAGAGTCAAGGCAGTCAACGCCGCAGGATACAGCCAGAGCTCCCACGACTCTGAAGCTGTGGTTGTGAAAGCTGCTGTCTGTGAGTGTCCTCACATCTCATCTCCATTATTCACTTTGCCTGTAGCATTCAAGCCATACTCTTTAAATGATGCTGCTGAGCTATTCCCCCCCCCCCGAGCCTCTTGATTCATCTTTGTTCATGGATCTTGTTAACTTTCATCACTTGTTTTCTTTTTCCTAACAAAAAATCTTGAATTATAGTCTCATATACGAAATATCTCCCCATCCTTTCTTGAGTTTCCTGACTGCAGACGGCTCATGTTCATATATGACTGATGTTTCATATATTTGCATGTTGCCTGACATACTCATCATTAACACTCTAACATTTTGTCAGCACCCTCCTTCATTGAGTCACGACACAGTGAAATAACAGATTAAATCATGTTTTACGATGCTTTTATTGATTTCTGTGTCAATGTGTTTCTGCTCGAGTTCTCTTTTGCTGTTTGATAACTCTTCAGGGGTGCCTCTTGGTGCATGGCCGAGGTAAAGGCTTAAAAACGTTTGTGTTCTAAAGAGCATGAACCTAATGAGAGTCTCGTCGTGAAAGTTACGCTGCTTCTGGCCTTGAGTGTAAGTAATTTAACTTTTATAATGACTCCCAAAAAAGTATGCTATTTGTGTGTCAAAGCATGTAACATGTTCACCTGTACTACTTTTGATCACTGTGATAGTTTAACACTAATGACAACTAAGACCTATGCAACATTTGGCCATCTTTGTGAGATTATTCGTAAAAGGAAATGTAAACAAAAAGGGCCTGAAAATGACCTTTGTCTACATACTTCTTGACTTTTTGTCTTTTAGTAACAGTTGATGTTGTGTTTGCTCTCTTTGCAGCCATCCCCGGAAAGCCCACTGGTGTGACCCTGCTGGAGGCTGCGAAGGACTACATGGTGCTGGGCTGGACTGCACCTGCTAAAGATGGAGGGGCTGATATCAGGGGATATTTTGTGGACTACAGGAGTGTGAAGGGAGACGTTGTTGGGAAATGGCATGAAATGAACCACCAGGCATTGACTACTACCTCCTATAAAGTAAGTTATTTGACTTCAAGCACCCATGGACCAAATTTCAAATTAATTGGCATTATGTCAGGTTGTTTATAAATGACAGGAGACTGATCATATTTATTTTATTTCAGTTTGCCAGCCCAAAACAAGTATTTGAATCATTTCTCGTTATCTACATTTGTTTCTATTAGGCCGAGAACCTGAAGGAGAACGTCTTCTACCAGTTCCAGGTGCGCGCCATGAACATGGCAGGTGTGAGTAAAGCCTCTCTGGCCAGTGCAGCTCTGGAGTGCAAGGAATGGACCATCACTGTGCCAGGTAGGAGAGATAATATGTTTGGGGTCGTAGATATTACAGAGGAAACAGTTAGATTAATAATCAACTAGCCGATTGACAGAAAATTATATGTTTTTTAAATGTAGATGATCTATAAATTATTTCTGTCATTTCTTAAGCAGAAACTCACATTATTATGTGGTTCTGGCTTTTCAATTGTTGGAATGTGATTATTTCCTTCCTACTTTCTCTGCCATGTGATAGTAAAGTGGGTTGTGGATTTTGGCTAAACAAGTAATTTGGCCTTAACGATTATAAGAAAAAATAATTGACAAATTAGTGAGGTCATTGATCAAAATAAAATAATTGTTAGCTGCAATTCAAAAGAATAAGAGAGACGATTCAGTTACGTCACTTAGTATTGGCGACATCGCATTGCAGAGGGATAGCCAATTCATGGGTTTTTATCATAATACATTTTAAAAAGTGTATTTTTCGCTTCACCCAAATGTATTTCTGTTGAAATATACTTTACAAAAGAATGCGATCTGCAATTCATTCTGTAACATTGATTAGCTGAAGAAAAATAAATCAACTATTTTGATGATATATTCATTTTTTCAGCCTTTGCTTTTTTTGTAAGAGAGTCTTTGGAGTTTGGGCTGTTGGTTGGACAAAAATAAGCATTTTAAAGACAAAACTTTGGACTCTGGGAGTTCGATTAGCTTTTGATGAATCGCATCGAAAAAAATCAATAGATTAATCACAAATATAAATAATTGTTAGTTACAGCCCTAATTACAATAAGTATATTTGAAACATCCATCGCTGTTTTGTCCATCCAAAATCATCCCCCCGTCATTCAGTCTATGGTATTCGTCCTCCAAGGTCGTCCTGTTGGTCTTCATGTGCTCGAGGTTCGTGACACCTCCGTCGTGGTCCTGTGGGAGCCACCGGCATTTAATGGCCGCACTCCTGTCAATGGCTACTATTTGGATCTCAAGGAGGCCTCTGCCGGAGAGGCAGGCTTGAAGGCTGTTCACGAGAAGGCCAACAAAATGAAATACATGAAGGTGAGGAAGATGGAGAGATCGTTTTTCTGTCATTCTGTTGCTGAGGTGTCCTTCCTGCATGTATCTTGATTAGAGAAATGCAAGTGAAATACCGACAAAATTGTTCTCTTAACTGTCTCTGCCTTCCACTCCGCGTGTGCTGATTCAGGTGACGGGGCTGAAGCCGGGCACATCCTATGTCTTCAGTGTGCGTGCTCAAAATCTCGCCGGAGTTGGAAAGCCCTCAGCAGCCTTAGGTTCAATTCTCGCCAAGACTCGCCCTGGTGAGTGTGATTGTTATGCAACTCCCACATTCAGTGTTCCTACGCAGGTCTGAAAGTCTGGGAAAGTAGGAAAAATGACTTTTATTATGAAATCCAAACTGATGCCCTATATTGTTTTATTTGCCGGTGTCATTACTATAATCTATAAAGCTGGTAATGCACACAGACTTTAACCATTTATTCTCTCTCCCTCAGGCACCAAAGAGATTTATGTGGATGTTGATGACGATGGTGTGATCTCTATGGTCTTTGAGTGCTCTGAGATAAGCGAAAGCTCTGAGTTTATCTGGTCCAAGAATTACAAAGCTATCACAGACACCTCTCGCCTGACTGTTGTCACTGAAAACGGCAAGTAAGTATCATTCACGTGTCCGATTTCTCCTGCAACGTCTTGCTGTGGTTCCAGGCTTATGTGCAAAATGTTTTCAACGATCTTGCTAACCATCACAATTTCTACGTCTTTCCTCACACCTTGTTGCCCCCCTGTGTCCTCAACTCCAGGTCCAGAGCTATCTTCAACACTCCCTCCCTGGACGATCTGGGCACCTACTCCTGTGTGGTCACTGGCACTGACGGCTTCTCTTCCAGCTACACTCTCACAGAGGAGGGTGAGTCAGCCTGCAGCCTTGGCTTCTCTGAAACTTGATTCACTTGTTATTTGTTTGGATGGTGTCAGTGCTAAAGGTGTGAGAGGGAGGGGGCCTGGAGGAGTGCGTCTGCTCCTGTCTGTTATAACTGGTCCAAAAGCTGCATCGATCCGTCTCTCTCTGGGGTAGATGTGCGATTGTTTAGAACAAATAAATCAGTGCTATATGTCTTTCACAGCTGCTGTAATATTGCATCACAGGTTGCACTTGACATGGAGTATTCCTGACAGCAATGATAATTCGATGTGTTTTTCTAGAAGATTGTGAGACAAATAAGAAAAACGACTTGTAGCAGAACTAATGACGCTGAAGGGACCGTTTTGATTCTGTTGTTGTTGTTGACAGGTCTCATGCGTCTTCTGGACATCAGCCATGAGCACAAGTTCCCTGGTGAATATCCCACCACATCACAGACACTGCTAATACCACATTTTCTTGCTCTTCTTATCAAGTGCAGATTCTGTTTTAGATATAGTTTGGGATTTAGAATATTGTATTGTAGATGGTTTCTCCTGTGGATGTGCCAGTGAATGTGTTGTGGGTACTACAAGAGCTTTCACAAATGTGTGCCTCTCTAGTTATTCCCTTCAAAAATGAAATGGCCATGGATCTGCTCGAGAAGGGTCGTGTGCGATTCTGGACACAGCTGGAGAAATTCACATCTGCCTGTGAAGTGGAGTATGTCTTTAATGATGTCATCATTACTCAGGGAAAGGTAGGAATTATATTCAGTTTTTTTTTAATGTCTCCTGTTGTCGTACATGTGCACATATAACATCTGATGAATCTGGGTTTCCTGCTTCCAGAAATACACAATGAACTTTGACAAGACGACCGGTATCATTGAGATGTTCATGGATTCTCTGGAGGTCACCGATGAGGGATCGTTCACCTTTAACCTGGTGGATGGCAAGGCTAAGGGCACAACCAGTCTGGTGCTCATTGGAGATGGTAAGACCTTAAATGCAATTTTTAAATGCAGATACAGAAAACCTGCGGATATAGTTTCATGACAGACTGAACAGCTTCACTCTGCTTGGTGTTATTTGCTGCAATTAACATGAATGTCCACTGAGGGGCAGCAGAAGACAAGCTTTTTTTGGCTGTCCTGTCTGTCTTTTTATTCTTGCCGTAGCTGACTGTCTGATGCTCTGCCAGTCTGAACTTTCAGGTACATAAAAAATAGGGAGTTTATTGAGAGGACTCTTCTTTGCCTTTGTCCAGAATTCAGGACGCTTCAAAAGAAGTCCGAATTTGAGCGTGCAGAATGGGTCAGGAAACAAGGTAAGAAATCCTACTTTTCTCCCATAAGTTTAACACTAATTAGGAAAGTATATGTGGATAATGATCTTTTATTCTATCTACAGGTCCTCACTTTGTGGAGTACCTTGACTTCACTGTTACTGAGGAATGTAATGTGCTGCTGAAATGCAAGGTAAGGAAAGTAACTGTAAACGTTTGTACCGCTGTTAATATCTTTAAAAAGGTGAAGCGTCACAAATTGGTTCTGTTCCTCCACAGATAGGTAACATGAAGGCAGAGACTGAGATCACTTGGTCTAAGGACAGCATTGAGATTGCCGAGGACGACGAGGACGCTCAGAAAATCGAGAGGAAGGATGGCGAGCTGACCTTTAATATCGGAAAGGTCAGCCCATTAGACGGAGGCCGTGCTTTGTCAAGAGTCGCGAGCTTATGAGTAGAGAGCCAAAAAGCTGCTTCTGCTACCATTGTAGACATAGAGTCAATGCTACGATATCAACCATCCCTCTCTGACACACAGAACCATAAATGATGAAAGACTTCTAAGAATATTCACGTTGCCTGCTGGAGTCAGCACTTTGGCATGTTGTACTAGGGAGTCAGAATAGACATATTGGGGACAACTGACTCTCCATTTTGGAGCATTTCCTTGTCATCCTAATAAAAATCTCCAAATTTTGATATTACAGATTCATAGGTTGTGCCCATATAGTTTAAATACAGTATATGGTTTTCTGTGTGATCAATTCATACATTTCATCTCTAACATTGCATTCAATTTAACTCACTGGCCACCGTACTCACACATTGTGAAACTGGAAAGCTGTCCTTTATTGAGGATATCAATCTGGCCTGTGAGTCAGTGTGCTGCTTGCCAGTGAAGTTATATTGACGTTTCAAGGTACCTATACGTTGAAGCGCTATAATCATTACTCATGCGGAGAGGGTTGGTGTCATTGCATGAGCTCAGGAGAGGCGTCCTGTTCACTGCCACTCCTGTCATTCGCTTTTGCATTAACTGGCTTATCTGTTTAATTCACAGTGGGTTATTAAGCAAGAGATAAAGAAAGAAAAAGGAGGGAGAAAGCCGCCCGCAGAAGACGTTCCCCCACCGCCAAGACCCAAAGTGTGGACATAATCTTTGCTGCCATAAGTTGACACCTATAATTTGTCCATTTGTCCTTCTCGTCTTTCCTTTTTCATGTTTTCCCCTGAACGCCTGCAGCATCCCAGGCGGGAGAAAAGCTTGCCTTTTCCGTTTAGTTTGGTCTCTGTCTGGCTGTTCTACTGTCTCTTTTATCTGTCCCAAGAATTATACTACTACTATTCCCCACTGTTTGAAGTAGGATTCATCGCGGTCTCGAGGATACTAAAGTTGCTTTTACTTCAAACTTTAGATCTCAAAGGCCGATGCGGGTATTTACCAGGTCATCCTGAGAGACGACAGAGGCAAAGATAAGAGCACTTTCAGTTTGACTGATGCAGGTAAAGTGTCTTTCATGAATTTTGCGGGGATACAAACAGCCGTCAGTGCTGTGATATCAGTGAATGTGACATGGTCTTATCCTTTCTTTTCCCCAGGATACCAAGCTGTATTGAATGAGCTGTTCAGGGTTATTGGTGAGTCATTAAGCACCGATCGTGAAGGACACCACAGAGAGATTCAGAATGTGCAGATTTAAAGTATTTTTCCACTGCATGCACTATTAACAGCGAGAGACTGAAATATTTTGAGGGCGCATCAATCCAAACAGGTTCCTTGGGATGTAGAAAAACACCTGCTTTTCATTCTTTACCCTGCAGCCAACTCCTCCTCTCAAGTCCAAATCACCAGCACTGAACATGGAATCATCCTCTCCTCCAATGTCACATATCACCACGAGGAGCTGCGCGTTGGTTGGCTCCACAAGTACGTAAACAGTGGCGCTTACATGTTAACAAACTCAAATTTGTCGGGTGTCTATGAGATGGATATTTAGCTATGCCAGTGTCTGAACTATGTTAAATAATTCCACTGCTAATATTAGCAAGTATTTGCTTTACGTTGCTTTTTTTCCGTTTGTTTAATGAGGTACCACGCTCTTTAATTATCAGCAATATGACAAGATATGACATAAATGTGTCGGATTTAGACAAAGGGCTAATTTTTTAGACCCTGGGTAGGTTGATGTTGTCCATTAAACGTACTACAACGTGTTTTGAACTGGATTTTAAACAGTAATAACTTAATACTGATGCCTCTCAATGATAAGCATATCTTTTTATTATTCTTAATGCCTTTCACAGGGTCGGCCTTCCTGCAAAACCATAATATAACAAGGGAATGTTGATGCATTTAGCTGTAGCTCTACAAAACTACTATTGCCAATCTGTTAGCTGTAGGATTACATGTAACCTAGGCGAATGAGTGGAAGTAAAACAAAGTGTACTTTGTTTCACTAGCATCATATTACAGATACTAATAGTCATCACCTCATTGCTTTGCATCCTGCAAACAGCTGTGTGTTTCAAAAAGACAAAAGTTTTGCATCTTTCTTTCAGAGCAAATGAAAAAAGGAAGCACATGCTCAACAACACGACAAGATATGTCAAGACATATTAAATCAGTCATATCTTAAATCACTTGGTAGTGTTTTCTAGCCATGTGAACAACTGAAACTCAAGCCTGATAGATAGACCTGATAGCCAGATATCTTTTCTTGATTGGTATGCAGCAGTCACAGATTGAGTCAAAATGGATGGTGCAAGACAAAGTTAGTTATGATGGTTGTTTTTCATATATATCTCGGTCGGACAAAAGGTGTTACGATACAACGTGAGAGAGAATCGTTGCATTTATAGAAAATGTTTCCATTTCAGTGGTTACGTGCAGTATTTTAAGGGTCAGCTGAGTTACTGCATTCCTATTACAATCTTGCTTTTAGGTCACGTATACTTTCAGTAAACAGGCCCGCATTAATTGATGTCTGTGCTGCCCATTCCTCATTAGGGATACTAAGATTGCCGCCTCAGAGAGAGTTAAGTCTGGAGTCACAGGAGAGCAGCTGTGGCTTAAGATCAATGAGCCCACCGAGAAGGACAAGGGCAAATACGCCATGGACATCTTTGATGGCAAGGACGGTGTAAAGAGAGTCTTTGATCTGTCTGGCCAGGGTGAGTGAAACTTTTACAAGCCAAGTGAGGGAGATTTTTTTAAAAAAAGGTCCCGTTAACTTTAGCTTATGTAACTATTATTAATAATATGTTTGTTTTTTGCAGCATGGGAAGCAGCATTTGAAGAATTCCAACGGCTGAAGTAAGTAAACAAACTCATCTGTCCTCATGTTGAGTAATTCTGTATTTCTGTCAGAAGAGGATGTTTACAGAAATAAATAGCAACAGTAATGACAAACTTAAATTAGACACTATGTACTTTTCTGAGCCCTTTCAGGATTCAAAATACATTTCCTGACATTGTATAGCACAGAGGGGGGAAAAAAAGGATTCTGTCTGTGATACCATTTTAAGATGCTTCTCACAATATCTGTCTCCTTCCTTCCGTAGGGCGGCAGCGATCGCAGAGAGAAGTAAGTGGTTATTCATCCTGTGGTTTCTCCCAAGAGACATCACTTTGGGAAATTATGTTTTTTTCGGGATATAGAGGCTGTGTGGGTTTTATTAGAATTTTAGAACTTGGGTTCAGTGGATAGGAGATGTATGAGTCTTTTGGTCATTATAATATCATGAACTAATTAATGGAAAATGGTTTTCCAGGAGATGAAATGGCTATATTTCAGGAAATTTTCATCAAGTAAGATATCATTCATCCATACAGTTGAGGGACAGTTCACCCCAAAATCAAAAAATACATATTACATACATTTTATATTTTACCTGTTGTGTTATCCATCTAGATAGTTTTGGTTTGAGTTGCCGAGTTTTGGAGATGTCGGACACAGAGCTGGAACTATCTCCTTTCAACCAAACTACGGTACACTGCGTCACTGCACAGAAGGAAGTGTCAGGCCTGGACTCAAAAGAGGATGAACTCTTGCAGAGTATGAACAGTTAGGCAGGCTGTCATTCTGAAAACTCTTATCTTTAGACAGAGCGACAAACAAACAGGCTATGAAAACAACTTCCTAATCTAGGCATACAAGAACAACTAAGAAACAAACACTCAAACCAAAACACGGAGGCAAAAGACATCAAGGCAAGAAATTAGAACAACAGAAAATCACTCCAAAGGAGGCAAAAAAAAAAGAACTAAACTACTCTATGAAATAATGCTCTGAAAATTAACAACAAAAAACACTGCAACGGAGGAAGACAATTCGGCTATAAACTTCAACTACGCTACACGGCTGAGCTGAAAATTTATGAAACAAAATTCACTCCAACGGAGGCAAGAAAAACGGCTACAAAATGAAACTGAGCTTCAAAAACTGAGCTGACAAATTTACAACAAAAATCACTCTTCTTAAGAGGAAACAAGAATTCAGATATACAAACGTGAAAACACTTGGCATGGATCAAGGCAACAACTGTGACGATAGGCTGTGGTACACGACTGAATGAAATACTCCGGCACAGGACAAAGGGAGACGCAGACTATAAGACACATGAGGGTAATGGGGAACAGGTGGAAACAATCGGGGATCAGGGGAGACATTAGACCAGTGACACATGAGAAAGGACAAGTGACCTGAAAGGAGAGGAAAGTTACTTTTCAAAATAAAACAGGAAATTCAGGAGACAAAAAAAAACAAGACTAGACACCCCTCACCGCCGTGTGACAGGAAGTGTACATCTACTCATGGACGTGAGCCTTGTACTAGTGTCAAGATGGGATGAAAACTTTAATACCTGTAACGTTAGCTAGCTTAGTTAGCCTAGTTAGCTAGCCTCTTGTCCATGTGTAGATGTATGCTTCCTTCCTCTGTGGTATGGAAAGAAAATAATCCCTCCATGATACGACACACAACGGATGTGGTCTGTGGATTAGATTAAAGCAACATAATGTACATTTCTTAACTGTTAAATAAGAGCTTCAAAATCATTTTGATGGCATGGTGTCTTGTAATAGGGTGAATGTTGTCTCTGCCCCTCCATCACTTGTTTCTGCGCTATGTAGCTTCAGTGAGAGGTTGGGATCACAGCGTTACATACATGTAACATGCACAACATGTTACTTCAAGATACAAGTTTTAACCACATAACATTGTCATGACGTAATGAGTTTTGTTTGTAGTTAACGCCTACATTACGTCTGACTAATTATTATTACAGATGTGGGATTTGTATTTACGACTGATGTGTTGCACTCAGAAACTGTGTGTGTGTGTGTGTGTGTGTGTGTGTTGGGGGGTAAGCTTTAAGTAACCAGATCAGGATATCTGGAAAGATATACTTGGTTCCCTTTCCAGTTTGAAAAGTCAGTGTTCAAATGCTCCACAAGTTGACTGACTGACTAGATGATGGTTAATATTTGCTCCTTGGCTCACTGTTTTATTTCTTTGTTTAGACCGCGCTCGTGTTGTTGGAGGCCTGCCAGATGTGGTTGCAATCCAAGAGGGCAAGGTACATAAATTAGATATTCAGTGTTCAGTCAACAGTGTTGAGCTCATTGTCTCACCTTCCTCTTTCTTCCTCATTGTTTCATTCTCTGGAGTGTCTCCTTTCTGTGAACTCTGTTGAATCCAGATTTACATTCTACAAATCAACCCTCCTCCAATCCCCTTTTTCTCTTTAGTCCCTGAACCTGACTGGCAATGTCTGGGGCGAACCCACGCCTGAGGTGAGCTGGACGAAGAATGACAAGGAACTGGTGTCCGACGAGCGCTACAAACTCAAGTTCGAGCATGGCAAGTTTGCCAGCATCACAATCGCCGCCGTCACAACGGCGGACTCTGGAAAGTACGCCCTTGTGGTCAAGAACAAGTACGGCACAGAAGCTGGCGAGTTCACCGTCAGCGTCTACAATCCAGAGGAGGAGGAGAAGGAGGAGAAGAAAGGCTAGAGGATGACGCAGTGTAATGAAATAAAGCAGAAAAGATGAACGACTGGGCCATCTCCAAAGCATTTTACCCCGGCACATGCCGGTGCTCCAAAGCAGTTTAAATAAATGATGAATAAAGATGCTTCTTCCTGCCTCTTTCATGTGCTGGGCTAAAGAGCTTTGGGAATTGCTTGTCAAAGAAGAAAACAATGAATGTGACGCAGAGAGGATAATTGTGTGCTTGTAGTGGCTTGACATGTCTTCTGTTACCTTTGTTGGCAGTAAATGTGATGTATAAATATGGGAGATGGTTGACCTGTCATTAAATTGTGTTTTAAAAAAACAGCACGAAGGCCATCAGAAGCAAAACACATTCATCATATAATATTAAAACTTTGACCCTTTAAACCAGGTTATGCCTGAGGTTTATGTATAAAGTAAAGGGGAAAGAAAACTGATGTTTTGAACTAAAGAATGTGTCAGTGGATATTTTACAGGCTCCACTAATTCGAGATCTCTGTGTCTATTTATAAACCGCTACCTTATTTAACTTGTACTGTGTGCATGTGTGGTATGTACCTTCTATGTGCTGTCTGCAAGTTACCAGTGTCATTACAGTCATCATGACCGTCTGGGGGAGAGGTGGAACAGGAAAACCCTGATGGCTCGTAAAGTGTGTGACAAAACACACACAGCAGTTGAAACTGGTTCATTGAAGGTGTCACACACATCCTACAGAGACCCGTAAAAAAAAAAGTAGTAAATACATACTTGGCATGCTTTTGGAAGTCTTGTATAGTAGGACTAATCACATGAGTGACATATGGTGTCACAGAAAATGTGTTGAAAGTTGGGGGCATGTTGTATTTCAGGTGCAATGGAAGGAATCCATTCAGAACTTGCGTGTGATTGACAAGTTAAACACACTGTTTTCTCCTTAAAGCGCTGTAATAAAAGGTGCACCTGCTTTGAATATTTTCCCCTTTTGTCATTACATTCTCATCCATAAGCAGCTGAGCGATATGCATTGCCTTCATTAAATTAGTATAATTTCACTGTTGGTTTAAAAAACAGCTGCTACAATAGTTGCACCTGATTTCTTCCTGATTTCATTGAAGGTGCTGTGTCTATCAATTCAATGGGAGCCAGCAGTCCCATGACCTCTCCCACACAAACAATGCAATGCTTTATGTAATGTGTTTCAATAAACATCCTCTAAAAATGAGCTGCTGGGGGCAAAGTCTTACTTAAACCGTGTAATAAGCCGCTGGTATAACTGAACCTTGGATAAAGTGTCACAGCAGCTGTGTGAGCGCGCCGCCACTGCGCGGCTCTCTGTCCCATCAACTCCTCCAGCAGCAACCCCCCGTCTGCCTCCAGCCGCACCAGTCAGCCACGGTGGTCCAGGCACGGACACGTCAGGAGGCTTTTGAGGAGCTTCACGGGCAGAGATATGGGGGCTCACTGAAGACACCGTAGCGTCCTTCACTGGCAGCATCCCGCGGAAGTCACCGAAAGGTAAACAGTCTGCGGTGGGGTGAATTCGACATGTTTGTGTGGCTGCTCGCCACTGCTTGTGATAATGCTTATTTTTCTGTTTGTACCGTCAGCTAATGTTAGCTAGCTTGTAAGCCGGCTAACATATTTCAGCGCCGCTGGATTAATTTAACTCAGACACACAGCTGTAGAGTTGGAAATGAATTTAGCAAGGCAGCGAAATAACGAGGCCACTTTTATTTGGAACCTGGCGATAGCAGTGCGCCCGTTTCGCCGTTTGCTAGCTAACGGTAACCCCAAGACAACATTGAAGCTAGCCATCTGACAAACGGCTAGCTGAGCCCCTTCTCCATTCATTTATCCTCCTCGGTTCTGTTTTCTGCTCCACTGTTTATGACTTGAATCTCCACAATTGGAAACCATTAGAGGACACTGTAAGCATAACGTGAACGTTTGCTTTTGGTTTCCAATTCGTTTGTTTCCGCAGCAGGGCGACACGTCCATGTAACGCTGGAGCGCTGGTGTAACGTCAACGTTACTCGATGACATTTCAGCGTTAATCTCTGAATTAGCATGTTTAGCCCCAGAAGATGGTGCTACATGAAGCTAGCTTGTGTAGTGGCTTTTTATTTATTTATTCACGTTTTGCAATGAGTTAGACGTCTGTGTTGACATGTAAGCTGCGCTGCCACCTCACCAAGCCACCTGCCTGTGGGCGGTGAGCTGGCGAACTACTGGGAAACACATTTAACTTAAACTTAAGTGTTTTTCTTGTAGTTAAAGGCGCACTGTATCGTTTTGGTGGAACACAATTTGACTTTAAGAGAACGATCTTCATTGAGTAGTGCAAGTTAAGACATTTCTTGGGAAGTTTACTGCAAGAAATGAGTATTTAAACGGTTTAAAACCGTTTAGATTTAGGTAGAAAAGCAAAACGACTTGAAAAATTAAACAGATATTAATGGTACACTGTGTAGCTTTGAGAGAAAGATCTTCATTGACTGACTTTTTTAATGCCTAAACAAACCAAATAAACAAACTTTGTTTTCATAGCTGAGTAAACAAACTGACCTTAAAGGACACAATTTCATTTTGTTTTCCTTTGTTGATATGTGGCGGACCCTGCCACCTTTCATTGCCTCAAAACAGTGTTCTGGGGACCTTATTTTCCAGTGTGGACAGCTTGTTTATTTAGTTATGGGAAACAATAAATATTTCTTAGTTTGTATAATCACCTCATTAACATTGTAAATATTCAAATTTCTTCTCCAATACTATGTAGTGCCCGTTTAAGATAACCTTGTCAGGCATTTTATGTAAATGTGTACTTGAGATTAGCCCCACAATTACACTGTCACTCAATCACTGACACTCAAGTCAGTCTATAACTTTATTATTTTGTCAGATAACCGTACAATACCCACATAATCAACTATATCACGACACCTTCTTGAGCAGTGCTTTTTAACCTGTTTTAGTTACGGCTTTATTAGGGTTACTAGCATAATCTAATGCAGTCTAATACAACAAGAAACTTGTATTTAATCCTGTTTTCATGACTGTTCAATTCTTGTTTAATTTGTGGAGCTGTTTCATTGTATTGTGTAATACAGACTAAATATTAGAAACAATAACTGTGTTTACATGGATCCTAATATTCCACTAATAACCAGAATAATAACCTAATCAGACAAAAATGTCTCTTGCTACCACTTCAGTTGGATGAGTCTGAAGCAATCCGGCCTGATCTGAATGGATTTTCAACCAGATTGAGAGAGGTGGTGTAAAGGTTTGATAATCTGTTTCATGTTAAAATATCAGCAACACCGAATAACAAAGTAAATGTTTTACCAATCGTTTCTCTCTGGTTGGCTAAAGATCTTCCATTAGGTAACATTGTTTCCAGGACAGATAGAGACCCGGTGGTAGCAAAACAGCAGCTGATACAAGGGAGATTTTAGGATTGCTGAAATGGTGGAAAGGCTTGAAGCAATGGGTTGTTTAAAAAGTGTTTGAAAAGATAAACAAAGCCTGAATCCATTAATCCAAAAAATAATGTTCAAACAACAAATATTGTTCACAGGACATGATGTGGGTACATCTTGAAATCTTCCTGTTCTACTTCTTCCTCTGTTATTTTCCCTGCAAATTAGATGCTTCACAGAGCCACTTTGCACAGAAAATGAGCATGTAAACACACATAAGATCACAGTTGAGTTGGAATCTCTAATCAGAAGGATTTCACAATTAGATTGAATAAATGTTGTCCATTTAACCACACACCAGTATAACACATAACAGTGTAAGGTCTCCAAAATTACCATAAAGCTGAATGAACACATCTCTAAACTAGATTTATTGCAGCACAGTTGTAATGCATCTATTAACTTGGTATACCTAGTAAACTTATCACCTGAGTGTCATGTTGAAGGTTACAGCCAACTGACTTCCTGGGTTTCACTTTGAGTTTGAAAAGATTGTAACCAAAATGAAAAGCACTTGTCCAATGTCTTTTCTACACTTAATGCAACTGAACTTTTTACTTTCATGTAAAAGAAAAAACTAAGACTTTACACTGCTTTTTGGTGTTTTCTTTCTCACTCTAGGCTAAATCCTACACAGCCGAATTAGCGTCAGGCTCTCACCATTTCTGCTTGTAAATCCCCAAATTAGGGATTTGAGGGTTTATTTGATTTCAACATTCACATGAAAAAGCTGTGTTCTGTGTTCCACTGCGGAATGTGTAAAAATGGTGGTCAACACCGTTTGTCTATGGTTGAGGTTCTCATGGTTTAGGTTACACATTAAGTGGGCTCATTTCGGTGCAGTTTGGTGTAATCTTATACTAGAAAGAGTGTAACATGAGCCTTGTGTGGTCTGGTTGGCCAGCTCAGTCTCAGGACTGATTCTCCATCAAACAAATGTGCACCAGATGACTCCAGATGAAGACCATTATCGTGTGGTGAGAGTAACTAGTACCATACTCACCTGCTGGCACCTTGTCTCATAATTCTTAATGGTATAAGCGCAGTATGTATTTATTAATGGCAAAAGCTCTCTTAATTGATTCTTTTGCTTAGATTTTTCAGTTACTGCGTGGTTATTTTTATGCAGAGTGCAAGTCATGAATTAATTTTTCTCTCATAACATTTCATTTCTGAAAGGAGAGTATTGTATGCAATTATGCATGGCTCTTATCAAACATTCAAACACAGAACAGATCCGAGCACAGAGGGAGGATGGACCAACAGTGCTGCACTCAGTGGGCCTCTCTGTTTTGTTTGATAGTGTTTACAAAAGGCTTAGCAGATGGGACAGTAGGACTGAGGCCTTTTTGGAAGAGCCTCATGCTTTATGTTTGTCTTAGTCATTCACTAAAGAGCTAAACCCGGCATGAGAACGCTAGAAGTTGGACCCGTGAGAACCCCCCGATGACGAAAAACATGTTTGAATTCATCATTGCTTGGACTACAGAGTCATGAGTGTGCCTGCTCCGTCTGTATTGAATGTAGACAGGATTCAAATTAGCACTCGGACTAATCTTTAGCAAGCTGCATTGATATTTGATATAGACTAATCCCAGCAGAGATTAAAGCATATGTGTTGACTGAACTTTCACCTGTTTATTTTTTTGATCACATGTCAAGTTGAGGGGTATTAATGAGCAACTAAAATCCAGTGTACTGAATATCCCATTGGTTGACTCCTGCAACCAATCAACCCTATTGATTACTCATGCACAATAACATGCACATGCAGCATGTACCGTACATGTGACTGACTGTGTATGAACGTCACGCTGCGTAGTACTGCTTCGTTTTTCCCTGAGCTTGTACTCTTATCAGGGAAAAAACATTGCATAGCCGTTCACAGGAATTAGCTGTCCCTTATCAGCTACACACCGCCACCTTAAAGGGGCCATCCCATTGGCTGAACCTTTTGTGTCCTGTCAGCTGACTGGATGAACACAAGTTCACATCCTCTTAAGAATAGCCCCAGAAGAAGGATGACAATGTTTATGACAGCGTTGCACAATTGCCACCCGGCGTCAGATAACGGTGTACTGGTATTTACACCTGCAGGGGTTTGTCCAACGTGATAAAGTGGGACATTTTTGAGATTAGATTAAGAATGGCAGGGAGGCACTATCATCATAATCTGAGGAAGGAAAAAAAGGGTCCCATTGGAGTATCCTGATGTGGGGAGAACAAGTTCTGGTGCTCCACTAACAGTTATGAAGAGACAGAGGTCCTGGGGGGACAGGGGTCTCCTGGAAAGCAGCACAGATGACAACACTACAGACAACAGTGATGAGTTCTCATCTCTGAGGTCGTCTTGGTCACTGGTGAGTCAGTGCTGACGGGTAGTCAGTCACAAATCTTGGGCCTACAACACTATTAGTCATCTTGTGTTGTTTGGTTTGGCAGGTTGCTTGGGTGACTGACTTTTTATTGTAGCTAAGCCTGGTGGGTTAATACCTGACCACAGTGAATCACATGGATGATGTCTGTTAGGCAGTCAAGTCTAGTGTTTTAAGGGATACACTGGACTGTGAATGAAGAGGATGGGACACTGATGAAGTGTTTGTTTTTCAGTTGGTTGAACATATTCAGGCCGAGTCATGAAGCCTGCATGGCCTGTTTAATCTGCTAGTCATTTCTTATCCATGTCCTGTTTAATTTGTACCTTGTGGTTTGAGTGTGTGGCTGTGGCTGTGTACTTCTCAGTTCTCAGAAAAGAATACAATAAGAAGCCGCAGGTAAGGTATGTCCGTCACACGTGATTGTGTTGTAGATAACTGAACACTGGCGCCTGTCCAGACAACTCTAGTGTAAAGGTATTTTTTGTTTTGGTTATAGAATATTCCCTATTATATAATGACCTTTGACAGATGTTTTGAGCTTTGTTGTTGTGAATTACTGCTTGATCTTTTCTGTTCTTGGTGGTAGCACTGTGTCAGTCCCGGGGACAGGAGCTTTGTACTCTCTGCACTTGGAAGCTGACATTCTGGTGACTCAAAATAAAAATGAAAGTTAATTGTATGCTCCAAGTTAGATTTGTATTGACATCTGCAGGAACATGAAGGTGTGGTTGATGGTATTTATTGCTTTTTTAAGGTGTCTATAACAAATTAATGTATTTTTCAGACATTTCAAATTGCCCGCATTGTTAAAATGTTTAATTCTTGGTTTCATTACGATAAAATCTTCCAGGCAGTTAAAAGAACCAATTGAAAGGCTAGATAGTCAAGCTTTTCAACAACATTTCTTTTTAGAACTTTCTTTTGCCATAAAATCCTCTGTAGTCAAATTAATTTAGGATAATTTATTCTAGTGTCGAGCAACTTTGTATTTTTTTTTTTATTTTGACACTACTGGTTACTTTGAGATTATAGTTGAGAATATGTTTTTACCCTGAAGTGGGCCTTTTTAGTGAATGTCAGCATAGGGCCTTAACTTTTATTTTTCCATCCTCCTTTTCTTCAAATATAGGTTGAAGTCCCCAGAAGGTATTAAATGTTTCCTCTTGTTGACAGAAGGAAATCTAAACTCTACAACTTCTACAGCCCTTTGTATAGTCAATTTACAGTGATGGCTCTTTGATCTCATGATGGTTGCTGGTGTGTGTGGTTAGCAGTGAGGATTATTCTGAGTACCATGCATCTATTCATATTTCATCCACTAGCATACTCTCTGGTAAAACATATCATGCCAGTTGCCCATATTCTGCCCATGATGCTACTCTTGCACAAATGGCACTATTCTCTGTGTTACCCACCGCCCCCCTCACACATCTCATGGTCTGAACAAAAGGTCAGTGTGAGATGTGAACATTTCAGTTTACATAAACCCAAATGAAGTCAGCAGGCCGATGTGTTTACAGGCCCCACTAAACTAGATCCTGACCTGACCCGAACAAATCCAGAACCATGTTTGCCAAGTTCATAGTTATATGCACTCTGTGTCACAGTGCACAAATGGCTGCATAATAATTTAGTTCATCGAAGAGGCCACATGATGTCTGGAATGTTTGTGTGATTATGCATGATTAGCTCAGGCCTGTATATAATTCTATCTCTTTTTTACTGGCTTCAACAGAGTGCATACAAAATAATTTACAGTCTTACAAGATGCTTCTCCTAATTGACCAAAAATGCTCTGAGAAAATGTGCGCAGTTGTATAATTATAGCCACAGCAGAATGGCTTTTCGTTCTGTATTGGATATACTTGTACAGGGACATATGAATGTAAACAGGAAGTCAGCTGCTTCGATGACAGCGGGGCAGTGGGAACTCTGTGTGAGGTTGTCTCTGCTCATTGTTTCAGCCCAGCCATCAGTCAGCCCCCCTTCTCTGATGTTGCTCAAGTGGGACAGCGTCCAGTGACAGTGGCACTCTGGCAGTCTGTATGCAGGTCAGGAGATAACAGACACCACAGGGCAGGCAGGCAGGCAGGCAGGACAGGGAGGGAGGGAGCTCAGAGATGAAAGCAAAAGTCAAATGAGACAGTGTGACTGCCTGGAAGGAGAAACTTAAAAGAAGCAACAAGAGTGGATAGAGTGAGAGCATGCAAGGAAAATCAACTGGAAAACTATTAAACTCCACAGCTTGTGTGGGACAAATTGGTCCCCTCATCTGGGCTCCTGCTGAACAATACTACCTTATCCTGTCTTTCCCTTGACTCAGCTGATATTTTGTTCTCCCCCCTTCAGGCGGACACCATGAACTACGTGGGCCAGCTGGCAGGTCAGGTGCTGGTAACCGTCAAAGAACTTTATAAGGGCATAAATCAGGCCACGCTATCGGGCTGCATTGATGTTGTGGTTGTCCGCCAGAGAGATGGCACCTACCAGTGCTCACCATTCCATGTGCGATTCGGCAAGTTGGGTGTGCTGCGCTCCAAAGAGAAAGTGGTAAGTTTAAGAAGTATGTCAGCGTTTGTACAAACTGAAAAATGTATCCCTTTAAAGAAAGGGGCACTTCATCACCATGTGTGCATAGTTAATATTTTTGAAATGACA
>OMLP01000041.1:3495-19439 GCA_900302685.1 Spondyliosoma cantharus | reverse complement strand
GGGTGTGCTGCGCTCCAAAGAGAAAGTGGTAAGTTTAAGAAGTATGTCAGCGTTTGTACAAACTGAAAAATGTATCCCTTTAAAGAAAGGGGCACTTCATCACCATGTGTGCATAGTTAATATTTTTGAAATGACAGACAGTATAGTAAAGCCAATTTGAACATGCATACATACAGAAGTTGTTACGAGTACTGATGAGTTTGTGTCCAAAGTGTTTTTACTTATTTGTCTTAATAGACCAATTTTCAGATACGTGTGTCAGTGTACAAAATGTGCTCTATTGACATTTCTCTGAACCTACGTCACATTAGCTCTCAATGTCAATGAAATTGGGATGTGGATAATAGATATTGATCAAAGAGATCACACAAACTTTGTTGCTGCAGTTTTCCGTCAGTAATGTAATATTGTACTGAACAGGGTGATGGCCTTCTGACCATTCTTATTACTGTAATAAATATGTACAGTTCAACAACAAATAATCAAATGTTTACAGCAGAACCAGAGATGTATTTATTTCTAAGCATTTGTCTTTCTTTTCAATACTGGCACCTAAATCACCCTGGATACATCACTGGACTGCAATTTATCAAATTAACTTCCACTAGAGCCACAGAAGGCTTTATACTACTTATTCCACATATTCAGTAGTACTCCCCAGGATCTGTAAACACCCTTTAATGTGTTTATTGGTGGAGTTGCAGTGGTGGACTTTAATGAGTATATCAGGTTTTTTCTCTCAGATTAATTGTTGCAGAGAAAAACGTTTAAATGAAAAAGACATTTAGAAGTCAGTTTACCGTCTCTGATGTCATGACTTTAGCCAGAATAAATGGCTTGAACTGGAGCATCTTTGAATCATTCAGGAAAACGTTTTGATTGTGTTTACAAAACACTGATCGGATGCTCTGGGCTCTTCTCCCTCATTGATAGTAGTATCTATCTACTTTATATTCTCACCTGCAGGGAACATCTCATCAATCAATATTCAGGAACAGCTGCTATTTTAGCGCTTACTCCTCTCTTGAAAAAATTGCATTTTGGCAGCACCCTTGCAGTGTTCTAATTGATGGGTAGGGTGAGGAAGTTAAGCCTTTTTGTGTAGAAGTTTTAATGTTGTAGGAATTAAATGTAGAGCTGAATATCATGGATTTTTAAAAAAGATACTTGAAGGATGGTAATGGAAACCTGCTTTAGCATCAGATAACACAGCCTTTCTTGTGTGTGAAAATGGGGCTACTTGAGTTCATCTGGTTATATAAAGATTTAGAATATTCCTCAGTGTATTCAGTAAGTAATTAGTAATGGCTAAAATTAGATAGTAGTTATAATTCAATGTTCTTTCCCTCCACCTGACTATCAATGGTGAACTTGTCCATTCTTAGAACAGCAATGCTCTGGGTGCTCTGACTTGAAAAAGCTTATTTTTTTTGCTTGTGGAGCAGAATAGGTGATGATTTGTGGGGAATTGACACTGTCTCACCACCTACCCAGAATGCTGATGGGCTCGGAGGGAGGACTGAATGAGTGGTTCCTATGGAAACAGCTCTACAACTTGAATGCGTGGGAGGGGGAGGAAACGTGAAGAAGGCGGCCTCAACAAGGGCTGTTGTGTAACAAACAGTTATGCATGCGTCCCCGACTTTACTTATCAGATGCTCGAGGGCTGCTGCTAAATATGTACTTTTTTTTTTACGTTTCTGGACCAGACAAACCATGTGGTATTTGTTCCTGACATGCGGATATTTAAAAAAAATCAGAGTGGTAATCAAACTGTATTTGCTAGCCAAATACTAATTACATTTTGGCTGTGGATTGCATGTCTGTCCCCATGCACTAGTCTTTTAAGTTGGCAACCAGCAATGGTTTTTAAGTTTTGTTTGAGTTTAAAGACATTCAAAATAAAAGAATTACTCAACTATGCATTAATAGTTCCTCTTTTCTTCTCTTTTCCTGTGAGAACTGAACATGCCCTTTTCCTGTGAGAACTAAACATGAGTCGCATAGGCTCTTGTTCTCAGAGAGAAACAATCCAATATTTTGCCTCAATTTTGGGTATCTGCAGGCAGCAGTAGCCTCCACTAATTCCAGTAATCCAGCATGGTGTTGGCAGCTGTTGGCAAATCCACAACTCAAGTGACCTGTCACAGATTGTGAAAGGTTGAAGAGGTCTCTCATTTATTCTGGCTCATTATTAATTGGGCATTGAAATTCTCAGCCATCTCTCACTGTACACAAATTCCCCTTAGCAACCCTGAGGGGGTGAAATTAAATCTAGAGGCTGCTCAGAAACCCCACCAGCAGCAAAGGACATCAGCAGAACAAAAGATATAACATGACAGATCGCGAGACTTTAAAAAGAAACAGATGATGTGAGTGGCCATTGGTTGAGAATTAATATTGATGATTTGGTTTCAGGTTGTCAGACTGGGTAGAGCAAGTCTGCCTCCTCTGTGGTCTCTGCCAGACGTGACCTGTTTTTTTGCTTTTGTGGTGTCAAGTTTCTGAATGGCCTTGGGTTTGCCTGGCAAACATGAATGGCCCTCTTCTATTGGCAGGCTTCACAGAGCACAAGCCCAGAGGACCCATAGACTTATTAGGTTTTGTATAGCCCCTGGAGAAAAATGGGGCTGTAAGTAGCTACAGGCCTTTTATGTGGCCTGAAAGTCTGTTGGAATTATAATTAAACAAGACCCAAGATCCTTGTTTTTAAGTAAATAAATGTGGCATATTTAGGATATATTCATGAAGTATATACAAGCAGATAAGTTGTTAATATCGTCATTATGATTTACATTAAAGTGCTTGTATCTTCTGCAAAATCTTCCAGATCGACATCGAAGTGAATGGAGAGCCGGTGGACCTGCACATGAAGCTTGGTGACAATGGAGAGGCCTTTTTTGTCCAGGAATCTGAGCAACTGAATGTAAGCAGCAAATTAAATACAGCAGCATCTTTCCAGGTTTCTAATTTGTTGTGTTGCTTGTGAAACATACCATCTTTCAGAATTAGATTAAATTAGCCAAATTCAGCATCCTTTTGATGTATTTGTTATTCAGTGAGATCTGCCTGAAGTATTTATTTGAAGATATTCCATACTCATAAGGATGATCATACTAGCATGTTTTTTGTAGTCTCTATACCAGAAAGACAGTGTCTTATGATGCATTGAACCAACAACAACTTTCACATTGTTTGCACGAACAAGTGCAGGGCAGTGTTTGTTTGAGGTAATCACTATATTGCAGTTGTTGCATTCAAGTGACCTCTTGCTCAAGCCTTTTGAGCTGTCACTGTGACAGCTCAGCAGTGACCCTGGACTTGAGTCACAGGATTTGACACCAATGTCAAAACCATTTGACATTCTGCTTTGGTGTGCACTTGTTTATCTTAAGCCTCATGTTCTTGTTTTCTCGCTCTATCCTTTAGCAGATTGTCCCTGCCCACCTGGCCACCTCCCCAATACCCACCGAGAGTCACCTGTTCTGGATGTCAGAGGTTGAGCACAGGGCAGCAAAAGATCTGGAGGATGACCCTGTTGACCCAGAGGACACACCTGAGCCCCCAGCTCCGAGCACCACGGCCACAAAAAAGAAGAAGAGACGGAGGAAGAAGCACAAAGGAGACCCCCGAAGAGAGGAGCTGACCCCCCCGATGTCAGTCACTACTGGTAATGCTATTGCTGCTAACGCACCTGCTGCTACGACTGCTGCTATGTCCAGCAATGGGCAAAATGAGGAGATCTTTGAGATGGACCTGAGCTCTGATGAGGAAGCTGCAGTGCGTATCTCAAGGTGCGTTCACGATCAGTGCTCACTGCTGTAGGGTGCCCAGATCTGTAGAAATAGGAATGGCTTTATTCATCTAAATAATGTGTCTGTTTTACCCTTTATTAGGTCACCATCAGTGACCACAATGCGAGACATTGACCCCAAACTACCTGCAGCCAGACACAACCTTGATGGTTATCCACTGTCTGATGGGGATTGGCCAGCAGATGACAGGCATGTATTGAGGTGAACATAGAGCCATCAGCTAAGGTGCAGCAGAGACGAGTAAATAAACTCATTTGTTTTTCTTTCCCTCTCAGTCACGGCTTGTCTCAGGCCTTCTCTCCCAAGAGTGACTCTGAATTGATGGTCAGGCCCTCAGAGAGTATGCTCAGAGCTGAGTCCCACATGCAGTGGACCTGGGGAGAGTTTCCTGAAACAACCAGGGTAAGCACTTCCTTCCAGCAGGGCTGGGCAATATGACCTTAATAAAACCTTAGATATTTTTAGGCTGTATATTTTGAAATCTCCTCAAAAGCACTTATAAATGCCAATTGCAACTAGAATACAGTGAGGAGTATTGGTGCTTTCACAAAATATTAACACAATGAGATTTCTGATAAATAATCATCAGCAGAGTCTCTATAATAACTAAGTAGGTAAAGGCAAGTATTAGAAAACGACATCACTTTACTGAAATGCAGCCTCTGCTTTTTCAGTATACTCTTAACTACTGTCCTCCTGATATCCAATCTCCAGGTCACCAAAAAAGAGAAACCAGAACTGCTAAAAACAGTGACCATCACCCCATCAGAGACCACCCACTTCCGCGTCATCCTCAGCTCTGAGGCCATGGAGAATGAGACAGATATTGAAAAGGAAGACGCTGCCCCCTCCTCCTCAGTGTGTACCATCGTGAAGCCCGAGCCACGCACCCCTGTCACCACTGTTACACCTGTGAATCCTCTTGCATCTATCAGCTCCGTAACCTCTCTGAGTCCTATAACCCCTTCAGAGCCCCTGGATGTTCTTCCATCCAGCGTTGCAACGTCCACCCCTTCTAACAGCCAACAGAGTGATTCACCCTCAAAGAAGAAAGGTGGGTTTTTTGGTCATCCATTACCAAATTTTTCTCTTGGTTAGCACAAGCTATTATTCTATATTAACAGATACAAATTCTTTTGTTGAAAGAAGGTGTCCCAAAGAGGAGCCAGCATCAGGGTCCTGAGGATATCTACCTAGATGACCTGAATGTACTTGAACCTGATGTCGCTGCACGATATTTTCCTAAGAGGTTAGATCATAAAAGAGTCACATAATTAATGTCACTACTTGACCTGTTCTACTTAAAAATCAAAAGTTAAATGTGGTCTTTTAAAAACTAATCATAGCATAAATATTCATTCTCTAAAAAGCCTTGAAGACAAGTATCATGACGTGTTTTTCTCTTGTGTTGCTTCAGTGAGTCTGAGGCAGCGACGAAGCACTGGATGGACTCCGAGATGCATTCTGGTTCACAGTCGCCACAGTCTGTGGGCAGTGCAGCAGCTGACAGCGGGACAGAGTGTCTGTCTGACTCAGCGAGTGACCTCCCTGACGTCACTCTTTCTCTGTGTGGAGGCCTCACAGAAAATGCTGAAATATCCAAAGGTACATCGGAATGGCACTCATTAAAAATGTAACTAAAAGTGCACTTAGTAGTTTCATTCAGGATAGAAGGTTCACCTCAGCCAGTGGAGACATACTACATTCATTGTGTAACTACAAAATTTCCATACTGTATTCGCCACATTAAAACAAGGCCTCCAGCCACTTTGGGTGCAGCCTCTTATTCTCGACAAAAAAATCATCTTGGAATGGGAAATGATACCAACGCTGATCCAATATTTCTTTTTAAAACCATCTAGTCAATTTTTAAAGGGCTGAATCCCAACAGTACTTTGTCACTCGTCTCTGGACAACTCTGTCTTTCTGTCTGATCTTTCTCAGTGTCAAATAATTACACTTCCATGGTTATCTACATACATACACTCTTCTCTCCTATACTGATGTGGCTGATGGAAGAAAAAGTTTCTTGACCTTTCTGTGTGGCTTAAGTAAGACGTTATGGCTCGCCACCACTGACCTTTTCATGTTCTGTCTCTAATTAATGTTCCTCTTCCTTCTGTGTTTGCAGAAAGGTTCATGGAGCATATCATCACCTATCATGAATTTGCTGAAAGCCCAGCAATTATAGATAACCCCAACCTGGTAGTGAAGATAGGAAATAGGTAAGTAAGCATGTTTATTTCACATGTGAATGGTACTGGAGAGATATAATGTAATATTGTCTCTTAATTAATGTCTGTGTTTTTCTCAGGTATTATAATTGGACACTAGCTGCACCTTTGATTCTGAGTCTACAAGCATTTCAGAAGAATTTACCAAAGGTAACAGTGATCTTGATTTTCTGTTGTATGCGTTTCAGTACTACTTCTTTGTCCTCTCTCAAGTAGCTAATTTTGATTTGTCTTGTCGTCTTGTTTTTCCTAGGCTACAGAGGAGGCCTGGGTGAAGGAAAAAATGCCAAAGAAGTCAGGCCGCTGGTGGTTCTGGCGAAAGAGGGCAGATAGTACAATTAAGCAGGTGTGCACATGCTTTCAGAAGTATCAGAAGTACAAGTACAAAGCTTTTTTGTGTCCGGTCATTCGTTTTGATATCTACTTCATATGATGGGATATTTTCCTATTTATTCTTTCAGTCGGAGACCAAGCTTGAAACTAAGGAGGACTCTCATCTGGAGGAGGAAGGACCCTCCATATCTCAGGAGAAACTGCCCTTACCGTAAGTGGTAGCAAGAATTTATTGATACTTAAGATACAAGTCAAGTAAAGTGAGTTCAGTGAAACGCTGAAATATTGTGATATTCTAAAAAAATCCAAAGCTTTATAAATCTGTTTTTTTATGACAACTCACATAATCATATTATATTGGTAGATAATGAAGGGCTGATTATGTTAAGTGATATTTTACTTGATGAATTTAATCACCTTCATGCCTTGAACAGTTTAGAAATTGCACAATATAATAAAAAATAGTCCGAAAACATATTACAACAACATGTTTTGTTTGTTTTAGTGATAAATGGTTTTGTTTCCCTGTAGGCCAAAAGCAGGAGACTCATCCAGTGATGAAGAGTCCAAGGAGGTGAGCGCTGTATCCTGTCAGGAAAGACTTCAGCCAGTTGATAGTCAGCACCACCCCAGCCCACACACTTACAGGAAGTCACTACGTCTCTCTTCTGATCAGATAGTAAGTGCATTCTGGTCCTTCCTCAAAATGCTCAGGCCTACTTCTTTGGTCACTCTACTGCCTAATAACTTTTATAACAATTTTGAATTGTTTTTTAGTTTGACAGTTAGATTTTCAAATTAAAATGTGGCTTGTTATGAGAATAGATGATTGCTCAGATTACAAATAGTGTATATTACTCAATGAAATTTGTACTTGAAAGGCTTTATTTTGTAGTGTAGAGCTCCCTCTGCTGGCAAGCTATTAACTTCATAGTGTTTCTCCATATACAGTCTGTAGGGGGCTCTAAAGACCTGCACATGTTCATTGTACTGAGGCAAAACAAATCATACTGGAGTGGAGAGTAATGCCTGCACTGCAGGGACACATGTTTGTGAATGAAATTGCCTGTGCCTCCAGATGCCTTCACTGTTTTCTTTGTGTTGCCAGGCCAGTCTGAAACTGAAGGAGGGACCTAATGATGTGACGTTTAGCATCACCACCCAATACCAGGGCACATGCCGCTGTGAAGGCACCATCTACCTATGGAACTGGGATGACAAAGTCATAATCTCTGACATTGATGGCACCATCACCAAGTACGTGCCTCCACAAACGATGCTAAAGCAAGTGTAGTTATTATTATACTTTAATGTTACTGCACTGTTGTAAAATAGCTTTCAGTGAAAGTAGGGAAACCAGATATGTAAGCATTCTGATTGTGGTTAGTTCACACTTTGTTCCCTTTGGTTGCATATCAGCTTATGTGTGCTCATAATAGAGTGCTGTCGGGATGATGTATTTTTGTAGGCAACCCAGAAGCCTTTATCGCTTTTCCTAAAGTACAGTGGATATCTAGTTTGTCTTTTTAAGAAAGGAAGTATTTTTGTGCATTAACAAGACAGAATCTGCAGAAATGCAATGTTATTAGTCATTATGACCCTCGTATCTATCTATAGATTGCCTTCATACTGTGAATGTGTGAATATATAAATGAGGCGCCTTATTTGATGACTAATGTGACCACCACAGATGGTGGCCAGCAGGTGAATGATTAGTGACTTCAGAGAACTTTGGATAGGTTGGATGATGTAGAAAAGAAATAAATGGATGATGAATTAGTTTTATCGAATCTTCCCTTCTTAGACATCGTGTGCAGTTTCCATAGCAGCTTCATCAACATGGACAGTTTCAAGTCCTTGTCAACAAGCAGATATTAAGTCCATAATCCAGTTGCATTTATGTAAAGCTTTTTAATTAGCTCAAATCCAGCTCCATCTATTTTGACGCACATTCATCAGTTCATAGGTGGTCAACATCTAACAGGCCCAGACTGACTGGAGCTTATTATCTCTGTGACCCTTTAGGCCAACCTGTGACATGTGGCTCTCTTTGAGCATCTGGGCAAAGAGCACACAGACTATAATGAGCCCATTTACATTTCAGTCTGTAGACACAGCCATAAGTTGAGGTTGAGACAGTGCCTCGCCTATGGGCCTGTAATCCTCATTAGTGGGGAACAGTCTATAACGTTGCCTTTTTATGATGAATAGCAGTTATGGTGTTTTATGTGACCTTCTTTGAATGGTCTGCAGCACCGATCTGCTTTATTTTATTTCAGGCACATGTTTTATTTGACTCACTCTACATCTGCTACACTTCTTAGTGATGTCTCTGGCAGATGGGATATCTCTGCCTATATGTTACTAATATTTGTGTGTGTTTGTTAAATGCTTTAGGTCAGATGTGTTTGGACAAATCCTGCCACAGTTGGGGAAGGACTGGACCCACCAGGGCATTGCAAAGCTTTACCACTCAGTGGCTGAGTAAGTGCATTAAACCACAGATTAATCATAGAGGAAAGGTGAATGGTTGGTTAGTAGTTTGCACTGTCTCAGTTTTGATTCCCAGCCGTCTCCCTGTGGAGTGGATATTGCTGTGTTTTGCAGGGATGCTTTGTGGTGGATGACTCAGGAAGTTTAACTATAAGCAGGACAGAGTTGTTGTAGAAAGTAAAAGCACTATGAATATCCTCTGCTGCTTTAGTCAGGCATAGAATAGAATATGTAATACAAATAACAGGAAATGGGCTGCAACGGCTATTAGTAGTAATTACAAATATAATCTTTCCTTAGTAAAAATGTTCATTTAATTCGTATGACTTCTGCACATAATGAAAGCAACTGATATAAGCGATCTAATTAAAGTGCTATTCTTAGTAGCAGCTAATGATGGTCATGATATTTAACTCTAGTGGAACAGCTATTAATGAGCTCTCTCCTTTGGCAGGAACGGGTACAAGTTCTTGTACTGCTCAGCGCGGGCTATCGGCATGGCAGACATGACAAGAGGTTACCTGCAGTGGGTCAATGACGGAGGCACTATCCTACCCCGGGGACCTCTCATGCTGTCTCCCAGCAGCCTTTTCTCTGCTTTCCACAGGTATGATAATAGCACACAATATAATCGCTATGAATCCCGATGTCATAAAGCCAAATACCTCTTATTCCCAAAGGCATCACATACATTAAATCCTCCTTATCGCCAAATCTTAATTTGGATTTCAAATGCTGGTATTTGTCTCCCTTCAAGCTATAATCCTTTCTGTCTGCCAACTTAATTACAGATTAAATATCAAGTTTCTCAGACTCAAAATCCTCTCCAAATCCACATTCATTAATAATAGCCTTTCATATGCTGTCGGTGTTAAGGCTACTGGAAATTCAAAGTCTAAGTGAGTAGATGTGTTGGTAGCCTTGCCATCAATTTCTAGAAATATACTATTACCCAGTATTTTCCTAGTGTCTCTTAACTTTAATCTTTCTTTTTTATTTCCTGGTTTGGACAGTTTGTTCTGAAAACTTGTGAATTGTTTCTTCACGAAAGATGGACAGCCTTCACGGCATCGCATTTGAGTTTGTTCATTAGCCAGTTAAACTTGAGAGAATGGCAGCTTGCTTATTTCTGTGTAGGGCTGAGCTGTGGTTGGATTATTATAGGAGAGGACTGTCATGTTTCACTGTAAAGAAGCCTAAATTGGGAAGTGTCATGAGATAACTTATGTTGTGAATTGGCGCTATACAAATAAAGTTTGATTGATTGAAATTGAATTTTTTTTAACTTGTTCCAAGTGACACTGAGAAAGAATGTGTGTATCCATTGCACAATTCAGCTGGGAATTGATCCAAAGAAATATTCTGGTGTTGGCAAATAAGATTTAATACATGCGGCTGATCCAGAGTTAGTATTTTATGGAGCTCAGCAACAGTTAATGTCAAGTTAATTAAACAACTATAACACCACATATATTGTTATAGCTGTAGATTGACATGGGCATAAATGTCAGAGGCTTAGAGCATTACTAAATTACTGTGCCCATCTCCTTCCCTCTGGCTTAATTAAATACTGTAAGCACACAACACACACACAGACACACAATGTGTTGTTGTCCCATACAGGCCTATTATCAATTTCATGTACGTAACATGGCCACAGCCAGTGTTTTTTCTCACTTGCCCTGTCAAAGGTCAGCACAAGAAAACAAACTTTCCATTTGTTACCAGTTTAGTTGTGTTTTCTTTGACCTTTACCATGTGTTGCCAGAGCAACCTGCAGCATGTGAATTATTGTGTGATGTCTTCAGGTTGCACAGATTTGCATTATTTACATGGCCCTGTTGCTTTCATTTGCATGTCACAGAAACATTTGTACCATCCTGCATTTGGGTTAATTTGTGGGTTTTTTAGGTGCACAGTATATTACCTGTAAGCCTACTGTATGTAAAGGGGATAATCATCAAATAATTTTGAGTAAATTAGCAAAATAAAAGATCATGGGAAAATAAATATGTGTTAGTTAACGCTAATTCAGACTTGAGCCATGATAAGGACATGCATATGTGAGTCTAATCAAATTCTGTTTGTTTCAGGGAGGTCATTGAGAAGAAACCAGAGATCTTCAAGATTGAATGCCTTACAGATATCAAGAACCTGTTCCAGCATAACAAGCAGCCATTCCACGCCGCCTTTGGGAATAGAACTAATGTGAGTTAATGGATGTGTGAGAAGTCAGACTACCAGACATTAGAGCGCTTGCTCGTTACATGTCAGAGAGCTGTGTTTTCCAGAAGTCGATGCAGACATGATGTATTGTGAGATCAACATGACACTTTGGCTATCAATTAGCAGACACAAACATGAAATCAGCTCTGGGCTGAACCTGAGCTGAGGTCACTGGCGGGTTTTGGTCCCATGTGACATTGTCTATGGAAAGGAGCTCAAGCTGGGCACAGTGTGCTGTCTTCAGCTGCATAAACACCAACACCCAGATTAGGCACTGGGTCAGCCGTGAAACCTCAGTCTGCCTATAACGCTCGCCAAAGAAAAGAAAGCGCAAAACTAACACAAACAAACATGAACATTCAGTCTTACCAAAACATTCAGTCTCAGAAATATAGCCATTACATGCATTAGGTGGAACACACACAGGAAATCTGTGGTTAATTTTATTACTGTGCTTATGTCAGTTTGTACCAGTGTGTATTATGTATGAGAGCTACTTGCTGAAAATTATATAATCAGGTGTGTTCTCAGTTGGCTTTTAAAAGTCCAGTGACTAATTTTAAACCGTTTAAATAACAGCTTAATTAACATACTTTATCTGAAAAAACCCCCCAGCATTTTTTCATGTATCTTTATTAGAAACCAGTGTTGTACAAATAAAAATCAAATAAAAAGATACTTAGAAAGAGAAAACAAAATTAATAAAACACAAATATAGACAAGAATGAATAAAACAGGAAAACACAGTAGGAAAGATGTTTTAAAAAATTGATGCAAGGCCGTCATCTTTGTAGATATTGGCAGATTAAATGACTCAGGGAGAGTTTCACCTTTTCTTGTGACGGAAAGCCCATTAAATCAGTCAGCCAGGATATGTTGGATGGTGGATTTGGGTTTTTCCACTGCAACAGTTCACAGGAAATGAGTGAAACAAAAACAACATCCACAAAACTTCATTGTGGGAGTGTAGCAAGTCCTGTGTTTTTAATTTCAGTTGCAATTACTTTCCTAAATTTGGAACCCAGATTGACTTATACCATTTTGTCCCTGCTCAGGACGTGTTTGCCTATAAAGAGGTGGGAGTTCCGGTGTGTAGGATCTTCACAGTCAATCCCAAAGGAGAGCTGATCCAGGAACAGACCAAAGGAAACAAGTCCTCGTAAGTACATTAACTGACTGCACATTTCTTAGAACTAATTCAGAACTAAACTCTCTGTTATAATATGTTTTAAGATATCTGATAAAGTACCCACCACATGGGATATTTTAAGAGATTAGAAGATTAGCTGGAAGCTGCACTAATTATATCAATTTAGTTTATCAGTCATACATCAATTTATTTAGTGTTAACAAAGGATCAAAATATTTTGTGTAATGTGAAAACAGTCAGTTGCAGTGAGGAACCTGCAGAGATTTATCACACAACTCTGCAGTTCTAGCCAGTTAAAAGCAGATTTTTAGTATCTTTCAGCGTATTGTTTTGGTTTACTCTCACTTACTCTTCCCAGCATCAGATGGCAACACCAATGAAAGCTCTGATCAATCACTACCTGGCCAGCACCAAAGAAAAGACAGACTGTTAGTGATAAGCTGGTTAACATTGTGGAGCATTTAGTAGCCGAGCAGCCAGATATTTTCCCTTGGTAGTGAACAAAACAAAGCTAAAGGGAACGTGAATGTATGACTTCAACTTGTCTCCTGTTGCTTAGTTTTAAGTGGATGTGTAAACAAGCAACTGTTTCCGAAAACATGAGCCATAGCAACTACCTGATGTCAGTGTCGTGTACACGTGTTTCGCTGCCCTCAAGTGGTCAAAAAATAATAATGCAGCTTTAAGTTTTACTTCCTGTATTTAGGCATCTTAATTAATATTGGGCTGCAACTAACGGTTATTTAAATTGTTGATTTATCTGCCAAGTAATTTTAACAATTAGTTTATGAATTGTTCAAAATATTATCATTATTATTATTATTATTATTATTATTGTTGTTGTTATTGTTATCAATTGCTCACTAGCTAAAAACATTACTGTTGCAGGATTTATCCAGTTTCTCTAAATATTTCTACTCTCTGTCTCTGTCTATCCCTACGGTTGTCATCTCTTTCTCCATAGATACAGCAGGCTCAGTGAGCTGGTGGAGCATGTGTTCCCTCTGTTGAGTAAAGAGCAGAACGAGGCCTTTGTCATGCCAGAGTACAGCTCCTTCTGTTACTGGAGGCAGCCCATACCAGTCATCAACCCTGATGAACTGCTCTGATCCTGTTTATATGGATACCCAGGTATTCATAGACATGCAATTGGACTGTGCACTTGAACCCATCTCCAGGAAACACATGAACTGAAACCCAAACTTTCCAACATTCTCTCAGACCTACACACACATAACTCAGAAACAGGGTTATTACCATAAGCAGAAATAAATCTTGTTAACTGTAATTAGCTAAAAGCATCTCCAGAACAGTAAATCCTGGTAACTAATCCATGAATAATTTCATCCCTGAGAGACAAGAGACTAATCACGACTAAATTATCATCTTTTCTCACTGTTTAGTCCCAATCACTGTAAAAGGATAAAGATCTGAGACACACCCTTTCTCTCCAGCAAACAGGATGATCTGCATTTGCCATCAGGGAACCCTAGCACCACACGAAGCATTAGCCCTCAGCAGTCTGAGCTGTGCAGAAGGAAAAGACATTGTTTTCTTGAGTTTTTCACATTATCTGAAGGCCCTGAAGAAGCAAGATGAAACGTTTAAACTGAAAAAGAGACAGGCAGTTAACACTGGCCACTAGTCACGTGCTGGAAGTAGAAATGTTTGCCTACAGGCATGTATCCAGGCTTTATTTGGAGGCTTTATTCTGTTCTAAAAACATTGTACAATAAGTAAAACAGTGATAATGGCTGGCAAATGACTACTAGACCACCTACGAACCATACACAGTAGTTAGTTTCCAGAAAGCTACAGTAGGTTGTTTTGTTCTCAGTTCCTGACTGACTGTATTCATTGGTCGATCTTTTCCCTGCGGAGCTTGCATTGTTCGTACCGAATGAGTCACGTTTGGTATTGTGAATATTCAAGGTCATAACAGGGCCGTACTTTTGCCAACAAGTATGAGAAGATACAGTGACTTAAAAAACAAAATGAAGCAGCTTCATGGTATATTGTCTCGCTGTTATTTTGAAATGTGTTCTGTTGTTTAAGCTCTGGTGAATCAAGTGTGTTTTGTTATTGACGCAGTCATTATTTATGGTAATTGATATGTTTAAGTTATTGATTTTTATCGTGATGCCTTTGCTCGTCTGAAAAAGTAATTTAACACCAATGCAATGTGGAAAGTATTCATTTTGTGTTGTTGGTCACAGATTAACAGTAACTGCTCGGCCCTGTACGATCTTTCTTTTGGCCTTGTACCCCATTTTCTCAACGATCTGCAGTCTTTGTGTTACAGTGAAACTTTCAACGTGTAACTTACATGCACATCCCTTCACAAACCTCACAATCCACAGCTTTAGTATTAAAATATGTGTCTAAATGTAAAAGACAACGCTTGAGTTGAAACAATGGAAATAAGCAGATCTTGGAGAGAGCTTAAAAATGAAGGATTTCAGTTTGTGGGTTCCTCTGTAGGATCACTATGGGATGATGTAAGTGTGTGTGCATGCGTGTGCATACCTAATCACTGAGTGCTGCTGCTGGGGGTGACAGGATGGTTCCCCCTTTTGCTTATGTTCCCTCAGTGGCTTTAGAGACTTATCCAACGCACTTTGTCCAAGCTGCACGCAGAGACACAACTCAGAACAACTCTCACCTACAAGCACTTCACTGAAGGTCTCCGTAGACAAAAGACCCGAGTATGCAATTGATGCGGGATGAAGAGTTCTAGATTTACCTCTTTGTTCTGTGAGTGACCTTCTGACACCACAGACAAACTAGCTTGTCTGAAACCTGTCAATATGAGCTATGATTGAAAGGGGGGTTTTTATGTTTGTAGGTTGCATGACAAAATGTAGGGATTTAAAGTGTGTGTGTGTGTGTGTGTGTGTGTGTGTGTGTGTGTGTGTGTGTGTGTGTGTGTGTGTGTATAAAGGTTTGTTCCTGACAGAATTGCTTGCATGGTGTGTTATGCATGAAAGACAACCTTATCATTGTAATAGCTACATAGTTAATTCTTAATGTAGCTTTCTTTTCAATTTTAGAAACCTTTCCCAGTCAATAAGTCCTGTGGCATCTTCATGTTGATGGTAGAAGACATTATTGGTCTTATTTAATATTTAATTCTGTGTGCTTACAAGATATTAACATAAAATGATTAATGTTTTATTCATAGTATGCCCTTTACACCATACTGGATGCCCCTTATGATTTCACTGTTGTAAATTGACCCGCTCATTCAAATTAAACTCAAAATCCCTTAATAACATTTAATCTGACATGCATGTACAGTGGTAATTATTCTTTTCCTTCTTCAGGTGGACATGCCAGTTCTGGAAAGTGGTGGTGTGTTATGTTAATGGAGAACTCTGACCTTGGAAGGTGAGAGCACAAAAATGTTGACATTCACTTGACTTGGAAATGTTAACACTTTATCTCTGTTATACCTATAAGACATTTATTTTTTTCTTCAACTCTTTTTATTTGAGCCATGGCAAAATGTTTGCCCACTGGACAGACACTTCAAAGGCCATCCTGCGAGATGAGGTGTCACCAGTCTTCAGACCGAAGAAGCCGAGGATGGATGACATCACTGAGGTCTGAGTTTTGGGTGTGCCAATCAGGTACTGTAGGTTAGTTTAGAAGTACCCCCCCACTGGAATGCCCAGAGGGACAGAGGGGCTGTTT
>OMLP01000039.1:1318-13098 GCA_900302685.1 Spondyliosoma cantharus | reverse complement strand
CAAAGAGCTGACCATCACACACACTCCAGGGAATAAGCTTTTGTCTTTTTCTGTGTGTGTGTGTGTGTGTGTGTGTGTGTGTGTGTGTGTGTGTGTGTGTGTGTGTGTGTGTGTGTGCGTGTGTGTGCACGTATGTGCGCATGTTGCCAGTGTGAGACATGTTCTGGTATCGGGGCAGTGCGCTCTACAAAGGCAGCTGATTAGAAACAGTAGGTGAGCTTTGCTAACAATTCCCAGTGAATATGCAAAAAAAAAAAAAAAAAGACAGGCCAAAAAGAAAAAGAGATGGAGTTGGAAATAGTAAAGAAAGCGAATAAAGGAATGACGAGGGGAAAATGGCAGAGATACGTAGCGATCTCAGCCAGATGAAAATGAGACAACTTGACTCTTGTTTCTCTTTCTCCCGACTCCTCTAAGTTCTACCGGAGCTTTTGAATGGAGACCTTATAAGGCATCATTTCACAAAACAACATACACACACCATCACATGCATGCAGACCAGTGGTGGAAATTAACTAAGTATATTTACTCAAATACTGCACTTAACTCTGCACAATCAATACTTTTACTTTTGGCATCTTAAAATACATTTCAATGCAATACTGTTGAACTTATACTTAAAGGTTTTCTCCACCAAAATTGAGCATGCAAGTGTGTTTACATGTACTACTGTGTGGGTGAAAAAAGTAGCATACAGCCTTTTGAGGCTTGAGAGGAGACTGCATGCAATCTGAAAAATTGCCTCCAGTGATGTCACACAGTGGCTAAGTTGCATTGAGGGAGTAGTTCAAGAGCAAAAGCAAAACTAGGTACAAACCAGTTAACATTAGAACAGAAGCAGCAAATGTAGGTAAAATACGACACGAGGAGAGGACCAGGGAACAGACGATAAACACAGACAAAACCAACAAAGAGCAAGGCAAAAACACACATGAATAAAAAGCGGGAAAAAGCCAAGACAGGAAGTGGAAAGTAAAACATACACAGAGACACATAAGAATATAAATTACACAAAAAAACAAACAGGAAACTAAACAAAACCAAAACTATGACAGCGCCTACATTACCCGCATCGTAACGGCTGTGCCACATCACTAGGGGCAATTTATCAGATTATATGCAGCTTCCTCTGGAGCCACCAAAGGCTTTGTACCACATTTTGCAGTAATACCCAGGACAGGATTTAAGCCTGACATTACAGTCATTACATACTTGGGACACATCCTGACCCCCTGAACATCATGCATTGCAATTTATTAGATCGTAAAGAGCTGCTTGTGTTGTTTTCCATCAGTAATATAGACACCTGTAAAGGAACACAAAGACTCTTCGTTGACACTTCTGTAGCTCAACGAGGGAACTTTGATAAAAGTTTGACATTTCCTGCCATGGAGCGTTGTGTTCTAACTTTTAATACTTCCCCCACTTAAACATGTATTGTGCTCAAGTACATCCATAATTGTATTAAATCGAATGCATATGGGGGAAGGCTGCGATTACTACTTGTTTTCCCGTCTTTGCCAAAAAATGACATATTCTCCCGTAATATTCACGGGAAGGGTTGCTGATCTAGAGTCCTTTCCAGGCCCTGCTGAGATCCAAAAGACGTCAGACTGATTCCAGAACAGCACTTACACTCTCAAGAGCTTAACTTCCATCCCTATTACTAGAATCAAGCACTGTAGCTGGCAGTCATTCCCCTCCTCCGACAGCTGCCGAAACACTGAAACAGAAATCAAGCAAACTAAGCTCTAAGACAACATCTCGCTTTACGTCCAGGAAATCATCATAGTATGTAACCTCTTCATTACTTCTACCTGTCTCCTCTGTCTCTGCTCTGCAACAGACATTCTCTGAGCTCAAATCAAACAGTCAGCGTCCTCTCTTCATAATAAAAATACCAATTTTTCCCTCAGCTTGGGAAGTTGGCAGACTACTCTCGTAGACATTCTCTTCCTGTTGCTTCATGTTTTTGGATGGGGGCAGCATGTACCCTTGACTTGCTGCCTTAGAGATTCTAAATAAAAAGTGTTTGGGCTATTTTGAGGCCAGATATGTTTTCAACCCTCTTTAGCTGACAGGTCCAGGGGTCAACGATAAAAGTAGGAGAGTTTGAGATAAATAAGGAGAGAAGCTGGGTACGGACGGAGCAGTTCTTGAAACGAAAACATATCCTCTCCCATAAAGCCTTTCTCTTGTGTTGCAGCAGTCGGCGTGTGTGCGAGCTTGTGTGCAACTGCGTGTCTCAGCAGGGTACTTGTATTCAGGGTCGCAGGGGCTCTCACCATCAGCTGCTCCGATTAGAGCTGTAATTAAAAGCTGTGTTAATTGGTGTTGAGGCCAACACTGGCCACCCAGTTCATTAAGGGCCACTATACAATTCTCCTTCTGCATTCCACTGAACGGTGAAAGAACGAGCATTATTAATCTGCTATACCCGGGGGACAAGTCGAGTGTGAAGGAGAGAGAGACGGAAAGAAACAGAGGCAAAGAAAGAAATAGAGAGAGAGAGAGAGAGAGAGAGAGAGAGAGAGAGAGAGAGAGAGAGCGCTCCCTCTGTATTGATCACACTGATCCCTGCATGGTCAATGTTTAAACGCGGAGAGTTCACAGTGATAGATTAAAGCAAACTGAAGAAAGATCACTGGAGAGGTGAGGTGTTAATTCACTTGATGAACAACAGCCAACTACATGCTGAACAAATATGAAGTGTACACAACTCAGAGTGGAAAATTTCATGTTTTTGAATTGTGATCAATCTTGAAGGCATATCATTTTTCCAGTGAATCGAACATCACACTATTCAATGTCCCTTTCCTTCCTTTTCTAAACATTGAGCAACATTTCTACACTATGTGAACACGCAAACTGACTGTTCTAGCCAAGTAGATGGCTATGCTGATAGGACAAATAACTTCATGTTGAGATTCTGTGCATGACATATTTTAAATGATGCAACATAAGCTAGCAGCAGGAAGGATGAGAAGCTCGTGCCAAAATAGATCGTCAGTGTAACATTGTGTTTTCATAATCCAAATGGAAAAAAAATGATTGGCTCAAGTCTGGCTAGGTCATTTCAAAACTGAGAAAGAAGATAAAAAATGTGATAACATTTATGTCTAACACTCGCCTGGTCCCTGAGCTCCCAGTCGAAACTGCTAGCTGCACGGCTAACTGAGCTAACTGTCTTGGGGCAGCTACGCTTAGTGGTGACTCTGGTGCAACAGTGCCCCCTATTTGATTCGAGCATAAATTGGATAGCTGGCCAATTCTTACATATTGCCCCTTTAACTAGGGATCACTGCAATCTTATAGTGAAGGTTGAATATGAAATGTATAATAAATGAATTCTCTGTCATTTTCTCTGTCTATCTAGCTCTAACACAAGAAATGCACGCATTCCTTCTCTTCTCTGTTCAGTTCAATCAAAATAGCTTAAGACCATTAGCATGTAAGCTATCGTTAACATACAGATTTCCTACGGTGGTCTTATGGTCTTTTTAACTCTAGGTGTGCTGGCTAATTGATTTCAAATGTAAGCACAGCAGTGCATTCAGCTACAGGAGGTATAGGAGAAGTCGGTCTATTCTATTGACAAACTGACCGAGCACCTTCTAATGTCCATACTAACCTCCATCTGATTTCGCTAATTGCACTCAAGTGCCAAGTTACTGGCAAACTCATTATCACCCATTTCCCCCAAATTACTAATCAAGATCCAAGAAACAATTACTTCTCACAGGTTCATTGCAGTTAGTGCTAAGTACACGTGGTGCTGATAATGACATTTTTTGCTGGTGGTCCTTGCCCACACCTTGCTCATTCTGGTGTGTGTGTGTTGTCGGGTGGGGTTTTTCTCTCTCTCTCTCTCTCTCTCTCTCTCTCTCTCTCCCTTTATACACAGATGTCTATCTCACTGCCCTGCCTTCCAGGAACAAGCTCAAGAAACGCATTCATGCTTCAAGGAATGCCACTTTCTGCCAAACAGACCAACAATGTTTAGCAAATGTACCAGCGGAAGTCTGTGATACCTGAAAGGTCTTTAACTCGCTCAATGCCAATATTCACCAGGGCTAGCCATTAGGACCTTGTTTTCTACATCAATTTCCTGCCCTCCTAGACTCAAGGGTGGGACAATATGTTTTTTCATACCTGTCATGTAGATGTGAGACATCTGCACAGCGACATCACTGTAAGGGGAGAATCTAAGCACCCTTCCGTGACAAAAATGTTGCTTTTACTGATTAGTTACGCGGGTGCACATAAAGGTGAGCTGCACGTTAAATAACACCCTTGTATGCCACTCCCTTTGTCAGTAAATAGTCTAGACTGTGCCCGCTTTTCCCTTATGGAGCTCACCAGCTAAGATGTTGACACAATGAATCCCTCGCAATAACACTTTTGTTTTTGCGCCCTCTCTGGTTCACCAAGCTCACAGACAAGGAAGCTGTTCAGTGTCTGATGGCCAAAGGTTCTATATGTGTGCGCGGCAGAAGTGGGAGGAAAAGAGGGAGGAGATGCAGGAGGAGGTTCCTGGTAATTTCCAACGTTTTTTCTTTTTTTTTTTATCTGACATTGCGGAAGGTGGAACAACAGGTAGAGAGGAGAGGAACAAACAGGAGGGAGGAGTTTGAGACTTTTTCAGGTGCCCGACATTTAGACGTGGTGGAGGCAACTCGGGTTTCACCCACCCCGTCCCAAGGTCAGACGCTGCTTTTCATGCAGCCTGGCCCGGTACAAACACCTGGCACGCTCTAGAGGCAGGCCACTAGTCATGCCCAGCGTTCGTTAGTCATTACTGGCAGGGCGGCATGGCCCCACCATTCTCATGTAAATATCCACACCAGTCGGCATTTTGCATGGAAGCCTGTGATTAATGATCCAGATCAAAGAGAAAGGTGCTTCAGTATGTGCGATGTAAATGTGTCAAAAATGACACCACAAACACAGTAATTATATGAAGAGAAACTCACAGCACTGTTGTGTTTAATGCATGCATGACATGTTTGGAGGAGTATGCAGCTGGACTACAGCTCCATCATGTTTGAATCAGAAGTAAGCCAGAGCCCTTCCTCATACACTGAGCAAACACAAGCCAGCATTCCTCTGTGTCTGCCATTTTAGCTCCAGTCAAACCCCACGTCGACGCGAGGGCATTAAAGCATTAGTGGCTAATGTTTTTTAAAAGTGTACGGTATCTTGGAGGGATTCGGGAGGTGGGCGCCTTGTGCGTGTGTGTAATGGTGGATGAGATGGGTCCGCACATGGCAACCATTACACACACAGCCCCTCTAATCGCTGCCGACCTGCCTCCTCGCCTGCAGCCATCCCACCTCTGACTGGTGTGTGCGCATGTGTGTGTGTGTGTGTGTGTGTGTGTGTGTGTGGTGTGTGTCAGGGGGCATCCCAGGTTCAGGAGGGCAGAATGTTCACATAGATGCATATTTTGCCACATTAACACACTCTTTAAGACACACACACACACACACACATACACACAAGCTTTGAACATGTTAGACAAAACTTTCCTCAAATAAATAAATATGTAATAACATACATAAATAAACATAACACTCGCCACTTTCTCCGGTCAATGAAGCGCTGCCTGCGTTGAATAGATTTTGTTTGCTTGTGTTGATGAAAAGTGGCTGGAAGCAACTTTGGCAAATGAAGTAGGGAGGAGGGAGGAGGGAGGGAGGAGGGAGGAGACGAACAGAGAGGTGGAGAGTCAAGGAGGAAGCAGGGAGAAATAAAAAGAGATTTGTGTTGAATAAATTAACGATTTAGTACGGCTTTATTGTCTCCTCAGAGAAAAGTGCCATGGATAGTTGAGGATAAACATAGATGGATGAATCAAAGGATGGACAGGACTTTAACAGGAGTTTAAAGATGCAAGACTTAGTTTTGGGGAAGAAATTCAAATCAGAAGAGAAAGAGAAGATACCTAACTAACTAACTGTCACCGTTTTCTGAATGAACAGAATAAACAAACTGACCTTAAAGGACAACACAATGTCACACTGTTTTGCTTTGTTTATATTTGGCGGACCCTGCCACCTTTTCTGGCTTCAAATACTGTTCTGGGGACTTTCCTCTGAGAACAGCTTGTTTATTCAGTTAAAGAAACACATTTGCGTTTGCATTATGACCTCATTATTATTCTAAAATGTTTAAATTCTGAGTTTGAATTTCTTAAATTCAAAACTTCATAGTGCCCCTTTAAAAAAAGTGCCAAGTATCAAACATCAATATGTTTATGGCGATATGACACCCAAATTACTGCACCAAAATAAACCCTGTTTGATCCCTTACTTTGAAGAATTTTTGAAAAAACTTATTTTATTGTGAAAAGCCAAAGCTTCAACACAAGCAGCTGATGAAACACAAATACTTAACGCCAGCTTTTGATACTTGGCACTTTTTGATACATCAGTGCCACAAATGGTATTGAGGTTGTAATAGACGACCTTATGGGTGGACGGATTGAAGATCTGTTGCAGCAGCATTAGGCCTTCATCTGACTGACGAAGCACTAAAGCTGCTGTCTGCTCGAACTCTTCAGTGTGTGTGAGACTGAAACGAAAACAGATATGAAGCCAGACGGAACGAGGCAAGAACAATGTGTCTTCGTGTGTGTGTGTATATACATGGGCGTGCACATGTCTGGGGTTGTGTGCATAGGAGAAATATCTAAATATTATGGAAGATTTTGTTGTATGTTTATGTCCCGACTCCGTGTGAGCGTGTTCGGCTCTATGTGTCTGTGCGCACATGTGTGTACTGGACGTCGGTGGAAAGAGCAGCATGGCCCCAAAAAATTTGTAAAGATGCGTACACCTACTCACACACACACACACACACGCACAACAAACATACATCCACTGCCTCAGGTGAGCGTGTGTGTGATCTGGAGGGGGATAACTTTGTGGCGAGACCACACAGGAGACAGCTTTCAACTGAGTAAACACCACATCAAACACACACGCGCTCTCACACACACTAACACACACACACGCATACGCATATAGCACTGGATAGTTTGCCTCGCTCCCTCCTGCGTAATTGAGAAAAGCTGCCGTCCATTAAAACTTGCTGACATCACTTAGACAGCTAAATATGCAGGGAGCTAACGAGCTGGTGGGGCCTTTGATTGAGCTTCCAAACAGGTTCAAACTTTATCGCCAGCTACCCGCAGGACAGGACACAGGCCTGCCACACACTCGCAATTGAGCATCTCAAACAAACAATCCTAGACACCAGCAGTGGAGGTAAATATCCACGGAGAGGAGAGCGCCATTTTTTCCCATCGTCTATACATGCAACCCCATCTGTCACGCCGTGCCCACTCTAAACAGCAGGCGGCAACACAAATTCAACTTTTGTGTGGTTGTGTAGGTTTACTGCAGCATCCGTGTGGACACGCTCGTGCTTTAGTTTGAACGTCGACTTGTGTGTGTGCGTGTGTTTCAAGAGTGCAGCCAGCCAACACGCAAAGAGGCCTGACTGCAGTCTTCAGTTCCTCCCCCACATCCTTCCATCTCCCGCTCGCTGCATCACCTCAGAGAAAGACATAAGGTTGGCTGGAGCCTGAACAAGCCTAATTAAGTCTGGTTAACTTAGCTCTGAGACTTCTATTACACGCATGCACACACACACACACACACACACACACACACACACGCACGGGAGTAACACACGCTCGTAGACACACTCGTACTGTGGCTCTCTTCTCTCTCTATTAACACCTGCTTCTTTTCCAATTAGCCCTCCAAATAGAGACAAATGGGCCAGAGGGGTCTGATTAATTCACTTCTGTCAAGGACTCTGCTGCACAATACCGTCAGGGAGCTGAAGCAGGCGTGGACTCGTGCACATGCGGACTGAGCACGCGCTCACACACACAAACGCAGGTTACGCTGCGAGCATAGCATCAGAAATACAGTGCTGACAATGCCAAAAGACATTTGAATTTTCCGACACAACAATTCATAACTTGACTTTTGAGCAAGACACAGTATTTCCTCTGCTCAGTACAGTATGCGAACAAGGAGAGGTGGGAAATGACGTTTTAAAAACGCAGACAGTGACTTCTCCTTCTTTTAATCCTCCACCACAGATCGACGGTTTATCTCCACCACTCCTCTTCCGGGGACAAATTCCTCTCGTCTTTGCTCTGGCGAGTTTGTGAGTGTATACCTGCATCTGCGTCCGCGTGTGTGTCGATACATGTGTATGTAAGCTGCGTGGATCCCATCATTAGTCTTGCTCTCCTGTCCTCCCCTGTTTGTTTAAGCGGAGCTCTGTGTTTGCTTGGAGCTGCGTGTCCTCCAAAGAGACTGCTACGACGCAACCACTTCAAAACCGAACCTGTTCCCTTTACACACACCTACACATAAACACAAGCAGGTAGCACGTAGGCAGGCCGCGGCTTGTTAATCTGTGACTTTGGCTTTTTCAAGGAACCCATCTTGTTGATAAACACCCAAGCCTTTTTTTGTCGACAAAATATATCATAAGTTATAAAAAGATATCCCTGTCCCGTTCGAGGCGACTACTTCAGGTTTCGAGATATTTGCTGCAGCTGCAACTTGTGCTTACATCGCAATGAAATGCAAAGACTGCCGATATCCTTGAGGATATGCAGGACGACTCGGTGTCAAAACACCAAGCTACACCATTGTAGATTAAAGGAATCGTTGGTACAAAAATGCAAGTATAAATGTAAAAATCTATGTCTTGACTTTGTGGGTGTGAAACAGCACAGGAAGATTTGATCAATAGTCGCAGAGGAGGATCTGACAATCTCACCTTTGAACTATGAATGATGAAGAGCAATCTTTTGATGAGGATTATCGCTGTTTACTCAGTGGGCGGAGGATTTCATTTCTCTCAGAGTGACAGAATGATGCAATGCCTTCAACTTCTCAAAAAGGCAGGTGCCTATTTGTGTGTTTTCCTTGCCTTCACTACACTTACAACAGTCTAAAAATAGAGTGCTAAGACGTGTTCCTTAGCAGGTAAAAAACAGGAAGAATATCCCAAATAGAAAGGTTTTGTGTTTGTCCATTTTGCCATAACTTTATTTGGTTTTCCGACAGATGACAATTCATTCAGCCCCCAGTTGTCAGCAGTCTTGAAATGGTATTAGTGCCCGAGTCTACTGACCACCAGCTTATCCAAGCACACAGCAACTCAAACACAATGCTAACATTGCTCCAAATCTCCGCACAATGGTACGGCCACACATTAGTTCCACACCAAATAAATAGCTGCTGCTTCACTTCATAAACTCTGGGTTCAGAGGTCGAGCTATGTCAAGTAGGGCGCTGAATGAGACGCCGTGGGATAAAAGGAGGACAGAGAAAGGGATTTAGACGAGGAGGTGGGTGGGGGCGCTTATAGAATACCCCGGCATCTCCCTTTCTCCGGTCCACCCGTCGAGTCTCAAATGCCACTCTACCGTTGGCCCTATTGTGCGTCCGTCTCAAAGAGCTTGTCTTCAATTAGCCCGATAAGAGGAGAGAGGACGAGGGTGGGGCAGGACTGGGGGAGGTTACCTGGGCAGCCAGTAATCGCTTTGATGCCATAGGGCTCTTGGTTGCTTTTGTCTTTCTTGCCCCCTGCATCGATGCTAAATTTGAGTGTGTGATTTATCTTGTGGCCGGGGCAAACAGCAGTTCTGGAGGCAGCCACTTTTACTTTTTTGCTGTTCTACTGACAAGAGTCGGAAAAACACAAGAGAGACAACAGTCAAACAGTTGCCTGAGTGACAGACAGATGCTGATCACTGTGCATCGTCGCATAAAAATGAAAAATTAAGAATTAAAGGTCCAATTTGTAAGGAAGTTGATTTTTGAGTCTCATTCCCAGCTTGTCAAATACTGACGCTTTGGGATTGCAGGTCATCCCAAAGTGTCATATTTGATGGGAATTCTTACAAACTGGACCTTTATATACCTAAAAATAAATCAGCATGCTAAAAGAAGTTGCAGAAAACTGAAAAAAATTCAGTCTTGTGTCATTAAACCTCTCTCTTCTTACAATTCCTCTGCTTTATTCTTCATCTGTCATCAAGCCTTCCAGAAAAGCTCAGAGAAACAGGGGCCTCTTTCTCTAACCCCCTCTTCTGCCCCCTTTTTCTCTCCTTTTACAATCTGTTTGCTGAATGAAAGTTAATTTTGAGCATGCGGTGTATCACACCAGGGCGAACGGCGATTCATTCAGCCACCTTTGTAGGTAGGATACAATCAGAGGGATGGAGAGGTATGGGATGTGAAAAAAAGAATGGGAGAGGGAGGCAAAGAGAGAAGACAGAGGAGGAAAAAGTATACGAGTGAAACTTATTACCAGCGGTGTCTGCTGATTGCATTCGGCAGGGGATAGGAAATGGGCAGCTGATAACTCTAAATCTAAGTCTGAGATCCTACTGGGGGGAGGGGTTAAAAGAGAGACGACAGAAAGAAGGCATTAGAAAGACAGGATTTACGAGAGCTTTTAAAGATATTGAGACAAACAGTAGCTGCAAAAATGCAGCTGCTGATGTGTCATCTTAATGTGGTTCCCTTTCCGTGTAGTTACTCTCATTAAGGGCTCTACAAATAAACCTCACTCCACATGATAGATCTCTTGTTACGGTCGCTACAAATTATGTGGCTGTTTACTCTTCAGAATAGCTGAGCCGCAGAATTTATTTCACCTTGCTCCTCTGCAGCTAGTTACTGCCCCTGATCTTCACCTGTTGATGGAATAAGCTAATGTGACAATCCAGCAACGCCGTCTGCCAGTATCTTGTCAATGTGTTATCACCACGAGGCAAGGCCACGGGCTGTCACAGCTGTAGACTCTCACACACCAACAGACTCACAAACACTCCCATATGCAAGCAAAGCCCCTGACCCCAACACATCCCAATTCAAACAGAGCAACAAAGATGTTCATTTCAGTGTATTATCACATTATCATGTGAATATTTACCTAAAACAACGAAAGAAGGTATAAATCAACTTTTGCAGTAGTTAGTTGTCTAACTGGTGCTCACACTGTTACTCACACACCCCACAGTCCAGTCCAACTGTGCTACAATCCACCAACTCTGCTAGTAAACAGCCACAACACAAAGAAAGTGTACTGTACTACACACTAATAACGGAAGGCAATTAGCTTAAATGTTTGCTAATACAGGTACGGAATGTGCTAATGTGCTAAGCCGGGGTGCATGTGAGTGTGTACGTGTCTCGTACTCTGTGTGCTAGTTGGCAGAGCAGGGATCTACGAGCATTGTGTGCGTCCTGCCTAATCACTGTCATATGGAAGGGATTGAAGTGACCACTGCCACGCAATGGGCCGGACCACACTGCATCTGTCACCAGCTAGGTCACCCGTGTGTGCGCGTGTGTGTATGTGTGTTTGTGTTTATGAAACACTTGTAGCATATGTCAGACAGTCTCTTATCCAGACTGGACGACAATGAGAAAATAGGTAGAGGTTAAGTGTTTTGCTCACGGACACCAACCAGAAATGTGACTCTTGGCAGGCATGATTGTAATACACACATCTTTCCAGTAATGCGGCCATTGCTGTTTAATGCATGAAAACCACCTGTGTGTTTGTGTGCGTGTGTGTGTATATGTGTGTGTGTGTGTGTGTGTGTGTGTGTGTGAGAGCGTGTGTGTTTGTGTGTGTGTGAGCATGTGTGTGTGTGTGTGTGCGTGTGCGTGCGTGTGCGTGCATGTGTTACTGTATCTGCATGAGAGTGCTTGCCAGGGTTACCCGAACACCTC
>OMLP01000038.1:1675-12168 GCA_900302685.1 Spondyliosoma cantharus | reverse complement strand
CTCTTTCATTCTTCTTGGTCAGCCGGATGTATGCTGGGCTGGGTGGGTTTGACTGATTGATTGAATGACTGGAAGAGCACTTAGCTTCTCTTTCTCACAAAAACACACACACACACACACACACACACACACACACACACACACACACACAGACAATTAACTTAAACAGGGGAAGTCTGATGATATTTACATGCACATCATGTCAACACAGGTTCGGACAAAGCTATACACGTTTATGTGTAATAATTACAATAACAACCAACATCAATAACAACAGAAGGTCACAAAGCTCATCTTCACAGCTGAGGTATTCCACGTCCTTGAGGGTGGAAATGTATGGGTCCAGCACCCACGCTTCCTTCGCTAAGTACTCACCGATGTCAGCAAAGCGGCTCTTAATCTCCTCACGGAGCAGGTTCAGGTGCTGGGTAAACTCGGTGCGTAAAGACGCACGCACAGTGCCAGCAGACTGCTTCAGCAGCAGTGGAAAATGCTCGAATTCCTAAAGTCTTTTGAAAGTTTTTTTTTACTGCCAGTGCTTGCCGGTGCTTGGGTGTGTTATTGTGATTTTATCAATTTAATGTGCACACATATAATTTTGGTAACCTCACAACCTCAGAGCAGACAAAGTTGTGTGCACCCCCTGTGACTCCAGGTTGGGAACCACTGGTCTAGACTGCAAAAAATGAGATAATGATTTTTACTCTGAGTGATGGATCAAATTTGGGTTCTTTCACGTGAGTTCTGTGCTCACTGCTTCGATGTGGTCTTCTGTGTAAAACCGCCGACTGGGCCAGCAAAAGGCCGGCCTATTGGCAGCTTATTGCCCAGTGTAAAAACGGCTACTATTGGTTATTCACATAACCACTGAATGTAGTGCGTTTCATGTTGTCGGAAAATATTTAAGATCAGAAATTATGGTTTCAAAGACTTTCCATGCTTGATGCTCGTTATCTTGATATTCTCTTTCGAACCTGCAGACATTTTACTCTTTCACATCAGGTCTGGTGGAATAAAGTTCCTAATTTTTAAACATTAATAATGTGTTGATAATTTTAGAGATGTCAGCAATTTGCTCATAGTCATTGAAAATAATTTGATGAGCACACATCATGTCCAAGCAGATAGAAGTGTTCACACCTTATTTCTCTTAGCTAGACAATGTGGATCTCGTATCATGACACGGTTATGTAACTACATCACCCACCTATCTGCCAAGACCGCATCTGTTATGATGGTCCCCCCACTATGTTGGTCACAATCTGGGCTCAGTGCTTTGGAGGGTCAGGTCAGGGATGTCCAGGCGTTAGATGTATGTTGTTGTGCCATTGCTGCAGAGGTCAATTTGGCCACACACTCGCAGTGCACAAACCATTATCACTACTTTCCACGCTATTCCTCTTTGTGGTCTTCTATCTGCAGCAGTCACATTCTGTGATTGCTCACCCGCACCATCAGTCTATTTCTCTACTTCCTCCCCACCCAAATGTATTCCCTTAATTAATGTCTTGGCTGCAAGTTTCACTAGGTTGGTGGAGCCAGTAAAAGTCACATGTTCCTGTAATGTTAGTGAGTTTTGTATGGCTCCTAACTTTTACATTTTTTGTCTGTGCTTTCTGTCGGCGTCTGTCTTCCTGTCGTCCCTTTAATCTTATGCTCTCCCATCTCACACACTCCACCTGGCTCTCCATCCAAATCCCAGAGCCAGGCTCCAGGTCAGAGCCCCAGCCTGATGAGAAACTTGACCGCTCATCTTCTTGACTTTTTTTCTCAGCCTTTCCCACTCTCCATTTCAGTCATACCAGCCTTGACACCCGAACCCCCCCAAGTCTATTCTGGTCTTGTTGAGTTATCCAGTGACCCTCTACTATCTCTTCCACCAGTCTCTACTACTCTGTTTCCTCCAGTGTGAGTACCTCCTTTCCAGTCTCTGTCTCCCCTCACCCCCTCCTTTCCTTCCTTTTCTCTGCATCTCTACCCCCCCCACACACACACACACACACACACACCCAGGTATTTAACTGTGTGCCTTTAGACACGATTGGCATGCAAACCTCTGAGCTCAAAGCCCCGACTTTCCCTTACATCCCTGACCTCCCTACTTGCAGACAGAGGTTAGGCTTCTTAAGCCCAGCGTGACCTCCCTACAGGTGATGCTCAGATTTAACCATTAGGAATAATGTTGGCAATGTTGGGAACAAATGTGGAGAGGCATGATGGACAGGTGTAAACTGAATGCTTGATTGAATTCCATGTTATTACAACTCGGGCTTCATTTTTAGCCAACACAGTGTGAACAGTTTTTTGTTGCAAAAAGAACACAAATTGTTGTTACGATACAGAAATGAAACGTAATGCAGTTGATATCGTAATTAATCTTTTTTTTATTAAAGTTAATTTATATTAGGAGAAACTCTGAAACAGTCTCACTGCCGGATTCACTTATATTCTGAGAGAAAACTGTATTAAGTGCTTCATGAATAAAACTGAATTTGTTACTAGATTAACTGATGTTGACTGTTTGAAATGTTGGGCACGCAACAATACATATTTTCATTATTGATCAATATTACAGTTACTGTTACAGTATTGCTTTGGTCTCCAAAATATTAAAAAGTATTACAAAAATATCCTAAGTCCAAAGACGGCATTACATTGCTCCGTTTGTAAAACTTACAGTTCAGTTTAGTGTCGCACAAGACAAAGAAAAGGAGCCCAGTAAATATTTCACAGTGTTAATGGAAATATACTCAAACCATTAATTGATTACATAAATAGTTGCAGATCATTTTTTCATTTCAGCTCTGTACTATTGCAGTAGTCACGTCTTAGTAATGTCTGCACCTTGTTGTTTATTTAAAAAGCTGTGTTTCATTGAGACCTTCAAGCACTCATGTATATTAATGTGGTAGAAAAGGCCTCATCAGAAGAATTTGACTTGCAACTGTTAAAATCTCTGAAAAGCCTACACTTTCCACCTAGCTAACGGATCTAGCCTCCAGATAACGTAGATGAACTGAATGCTTGTACATTAACTATTTGATTGTGTTAGCAGATCTCAGAAATTACTTTAGTGAGTACGACTAAAAGTAATGATGGCCACGCCTTTGAAAATATGACCGAAGTTGTAAAAAAAGTGGAATATTCCTTCTTTCTCCTTTTCATTAATCTGTTACTCCCTCCCCCTTAATGTTACCCAACTCTCCCTCCATTTAGGCCTCCACCCCCTCACCCTCTTCCACAGCCACACCACTAAAAACCCTCAAGCTTTGTTTACAGTCAGGCTTCTGCTGATGGTGCGCAAGTTACAGCATCAGTAACAATGTTTATGCTCGATGTGTTGTTGGTTGCAGTGTTCACCGAAACACCAGAGATGGACTGAACCAACCAAATATTCTGTGATATGCAAGAAGTAAAGGACTGTTACCGGAAGAACGTCTTTATCCAACATGGCTAAACTTGCTGTGTGGTAACAGTGGTAATCAGCAAGGTATCACTTGGTGCTCGGCTAGTTTACCTTGGCTAGGTGCATGACTGAACCCTGCGACAGCTTGCAAAGCATTGGTGCACAATTGAAAGACACAAGGATGTCATTTTTGGCTCTTGGTGACCCTGTGTAGAGTATAAACCTAGCATCAGTGTTCATGTGTCCCTCCCACCCCTCCCCCTCCTCAGTTGTGTTTTGGTATTTAATAATGGATGATTGTTTGTGTTTGTCAGTCAGCAGGCTCTTGTTAAAGGGCTTTAAGATAACTGCTAATTCCTGCAGGCCTGTATTGATTAGCTGCGCTGGGTGTGGATTGTTTTATAGCCCGAGTAGAACACTGCATCCCCCTCCATCATGTATCCCTCATGCTCCCTCACTGCATTCTCCCCCGCCTCCCACCTCGTCAAGGGTCCCTTTCTCTAGTTGAATAATTAATGCTTAACCTATTTAATCAGCGAGATTTGCTCTGAACAGAAGCAGAGTAATTGAGTCCTCAACTGTGTGTGGTTGGGAGGAATGTGTTTGTGTTTATCTGTGTGTCTGTGTGTATCTGTCACACGTACGGTGATCGCAGCACTAAGTGGATCACTTCCTCCTGCACTCTCAGTTGAAACAGCTCTGAAGATTTACAGTAGCACTGTAGCTTCAACATGACAGTCAGTGAGTTGTCATCAGTGTCGTTGACATCTGTGGTAACCGTTTTCGAATGGTAACTCCTACGGTGGAAGCTGTGGTTGTTCCCAGTAGCCGTCATGAAGGCAGAGCTGGCATGGGGAGGCATCTATCAGATGCAAAGATGGTTCCCATTGAAACCAATGAGAAATGCTCGCCTAGCGCATACGCCCAAAAAAGTTTACTTTCTGGTTATGCAGCCCATTGAATATGCACGGTAGAGTTACAGCTCGGCCCATAGACTTTATATGGTGATGATGTCGCAGATTTTTAAATCGTTTTTCTCAGCTTGAGGGAACTTTTACAATAGAACCACCATGGATCAAAAAAATCATAATAGAGTCATAATCAACCTTGTTTGAAGTTCTTTATGTCCTGTCAAACTTTCTTTTCTTCATTATTTTAGTCTCTTTTATAATGGTGGTCTATGGGGAAAATGCTTTGCAATGCAGGGCAAATTTTGGCTGCAATACTTCAAAGGCCACGGCACCAGATTGGAGGCAAGGCTGAGCGGCACCCTTCACAGCCTGAATATCCCTGTGTCTGAGATCATTTACTTGTTTTTGGCCATCCAGCTGTAAAAGATGTATATGTATTTGATTTACAAAGAGAAAACTAAATGTTTTTGCGTATCCTCACAATTTAGAGATTGGAAACATATATTTAAAATGATCATTTATATATTATTAAAGTTGCTAGTGATATATTTGCCAATGAATGATTTTTGATATCCTGATCCAGTTCACTCCACTAATCATTTCAGCACTACCTAGCTAAACAAAAGTAAAAATTAACATCAGAAAACATAACAATTTGATGTTTAGATGTCCTGTTCCTAATTTAAAGGCTGGCTGTTGGTTGGTTATCAGCAGTGCTTGACGTCTGCTGGCAGTGAGAATCGTTTGGCCGTCAGTGGACTACAGCAGGTAGCAGCACTGATTGGTCAGAGGAAGCCGCTGGTCTCGTTTTCCATCTCGTCTTCTTGGGCCAGCAAAGACTTGGCATTAATTCTCAGAATCGGGGGTCAGTACTATTTATACTCACCTGTGAGTGGGTCAGGGTGTACAGCCAGATTCAGGACTCACACACACACTCAAGCACACACCTGGACATGTATGCGTGTGTGCATGTGCACTGGCACTGTTGTTGCATTCCTGTCAGTGAGCTGCAGAGGGGGCTCTGCACATGGTCACTGATGGCTCAGCAACCTGATCAACTGGTGAACTCTTGCTCCTGTTCACATCAGACACACAACAACCTTTCACTCAAAAAAAAGGTTTATTTGACACATATGCATGCACATATTGTATTTCCATACATTACCTCATGTGTCAGCATCTAAAACTACTGACAACCTGAGTAACTTTTGTTCAGTGTGACACTTAACCTTATACATTTTTGGAAAAAGATGAATACTACTGGTTATGTTTCCAGGAGTAATGTCTCAGTCACTAATTTATTTTCCAATGTCTCGCTGACGAACAAGACAGAGCTCACTGCCAATCTCAAAACAAAAGCGTGTTGTGGATCTGATAAGAAAGATAACCTTAAAACCTCAACTCTCAGCAAAGCCTATTTGTTGATTTGATTGGTTCTGGGTCTCTGAATATTATGTCGAAGTGTGTTTTTGTGTGATTGTTGTGAACTCAATCAACTCAACAGTTGTGAACACAGCTCGCAGGTTGTCATTATGTAACTCAAACAAAAAAAAATTCAAAACGTAATAAATGGACAGAGCGAGATGTATATTATCTGTGTGGAGGAGCAGCACTGTGTATAACTACATTTTTATACTTATACTTATTACCATATCTTTTTTCTTTGAGAGCATGTTTCTCCAGGTATCTGTGGAGGAGAGCAGAGAGTGACTGTGAGAGAGAGAGAGTGCAGTATTGATCTGGGGCAGTTCATTTTCTGCTGTCCCTGGTGAGTTGCTCTGGGGGAAATAGCTAGTTTGTCTCCTGTCATTGTAGCTTCAGAGTTAAAGAGGAGTAAAAAAGAGAGAGGTGGGGGTAGAAAGCCACTTGTTTAAACAGGACAAGAGCATCACGACTCCCTCACTCACACAGGGCCACCAGGGATCAAACTGTCCTCTTTTGGGCCTAAAAGATTATCTTCATGCACAGGAGTGATATACTGCCCCCTTGACACACGTTCGTGTATGTTTACGTGTTAAATATATCTACGTGTGGGGCTAATATTGTGTGGGCGCTCCCGAAGAAAGCGATATTGATCATTGGCCGTTTACTGTCCCCTGCTCCCTTGTGAATTGCTCTGTGGGAAGTGGTCAATTTGTCTCCTGTCCGGGGGGCTTCTCTGTGCGTGTGTGTGTCTGTTTGTGTGTGGTTCATTTGTGTCCTGTCCTTTGTGGGGCTTACCTGTTAAATACTTCACTCTGTCTCTGTGGATACACAGCTGATATCATTGACCGTTTCATTCGATGACAGTAACGCTGGACTGATTGGCAAATAGCCTCATTAACTGTATCTGCTGGAATGTAAATATAGGAAATTCAATTGATGTAACCTATATTTTTTTTGAGCTTTGAATTCTGGTCATATTTTGTAGTGGCATTGAAGATATCTGAGTAGGCAAAATTCTATAATGTGCTATCAGAGATGTAGAGCTTCACTTGGTGAGTTAAAGTTTTTCGCCGGGGACAGATGCTGTTTTTCGAGCAGAAACGTGACGAAGAGTCGGTAGGACAGACAGGAGGACAGACACTTCTCCGCGTAAAACTGCAAAATTTTTTTCCTCATATAAGTTGCCAAAGACAGTTACAGTTACTGTGTTGTTTGGTCATGTAACATTGCTTTGTGGGACTCTTTATTTTGTTGAGTGAAGTTTGAAGAGTGAAGGACCTGTGTAGTTATCAGGCTGTAAACACCATCAGATCGACACACCCCCGCTCCGTGCTGCCGGCTGATCCATTCACACAGGTACGGTTCGCCACCACCGCGCCTCTAGCCCCTTTCACACAGAGACGCCGCATTGTCGCTGCAGCAGTGGTTCGCCAATTCTCTATCGTAGTTTGTTCACACAGAGCCAAGCCAAGCTGCGGCTCCTAAAGAGATGTGATGATGATGATGTCTGTGTGTTTTTTTTCAAGGTGTTTCTCCAGGTGTCCTCCTGTTAATATACCTGTACCTGTTAGCACCGAGCTAACTCGGATGGGGATAAAATGTAGTCGGGCGGTTCTTCTAGATTCTCCAAAATGTATTGGACCGAATTACCCAAATTCTGACAGTAAAATGAGACATTTCGCGGGGGTTGTGAGGTGTTTATTACCGTGTTACAGACACGTCTCCCACGATGTCCCCACTGCATCAAGTGACCATATAATTACACTGCAAAACTGGCTTCGAGGCCTGGCGATCTTTGTGGGTGTTTGATCACTAGGATGAGGCCAGCCGGCCTCTTTGCAGAGGAAGTTACAGTCAAGCCAACTGTGTTGAATAGTCCTCCTCCTCTTCTTTGTTGATTTTACCGGTGGGCTATAAAGGAAGATGAAGATAATTTCTTGCAGCTCTGCTGTGACTTTATGTAGAGGATGGCTTGACTCATGTTAGTCTAATTCACATCTGCTGTGACTTTGAAAGACTTTTTATTAGTTACATATGCCTCTGTGTATGTGTTTGTGAGCGGACTATACCAACCATTTAGCAGCAACGTCCGCTCCGACCAGATGCCCGCTCCTCCTTGTCGGGATCAGCATTTTAGCGGGCTACTGCCAGCTCTTCCCTGGCCCAAAGGGACCAATTAGGCCCTGGCAGCTGTACCCAGAATGCTACCACAGAACGAGGGGGCTGTGGTGGGTGGGTGTCTGAGGATGCTGCACAAGAGAAGGGTAGAGAGAGCTAAGGACACACATGTAGGCATGCAGAGTAACAGCACTGAGTTATCAGAGAGAGGGTCCACTACTGAGTCTAAAGAAAGGAAAGTGAGGGTAGTCAGAAAGCAGTAGAAACAACGTACCTTAGAGCAGAAATGTTGAACGTTGCTGGAGGAGCTGTTTGGAGCCTATCATCTTCCGAGCACCTGCTGGTCCTCTAAAGGATCAGAAAAGCTTGAGTGGAAGCCCTTTGACCCCCTTTCCCTTACCGAATTAGCGCTCAAACCAACAAGAGACTTGGCTGTCCCTCATCACAACATCGTCCTCGTTTCTTCCTCCTGACCTTTAGCCCCTGAACCCTCACTTTTCACCCCAGCAAATGCAGTGCCATGTCAAGAGCTGGGCCCCCCCGTTACTGAGCTGACCGTGGCTCCTGGCCAGAAAGAAGTTCTGTAGTTATTCCAGCAGGCCCTCTTAATTACATCGAGACGCAAAGGTCAAATATCAGCATCATTGCCAAGGTTCATCTGTAAATCTATACTGTATGACTATATATATTATTAGACATGCACACTTTGACAGTTACTCAAGGAGTTACTCAAGCGTTATCCTGACCGATATGTAACATCTAATTTTTCAGGTCAGCCCTCAAAAACAAAAAAAGGAATAGGAATAAGCTAATAAGAATAGAACAACCAGCAATCAGCAAAAATTAAACTGGATAAAACAAACAGCTAAGACTAAATGATTCCAGTAACAAGATAACAATGAAAAAGCACAACAAATAAAAGTAATCATAGGAGGACAATAATCAATTTGAGTTAAGAAATATAACATTACTGAATAAACCAAATGAGGACATTGTGGATCGACTTTGTACTGGTAAATTATTCCAATCAAAAGAAGCCGTAAACATAAAGCTCTTTTTGCAACATCGTTATAGGCTGTAGGGAATAAATTCAACCACATTAAATTGGGAAGGCCATTTCTGTATGGAGCTGGCTTTGTGCATGGGGACACAAACAAACACATCATGGTATCCTATAGCATGAATATATCCCATCATTAGAACGAAGGCGCTTTGACCTAACTGTGAATTCCAGTTCCAGACACATCTATAAACATAATCAATTTTACCTTCAATATTTACAATACTTCAAATTGTTGGTTATCAAAATAGTTTGCCATTAATTTTGCTCTATTGTATTAATGGTTTCAGCACTAAATTTATGGGGGAAAAAAAATGACAAGGAAATTGACATTGTCGGCCTGGCAGTGTAAGAGCTAAGGTGAACCCTTGCCAGTGTTTTCATTTGCTGACCTTGAAGGAGTGCAGCTGTATTTCAGACTAACCTTTATCCCCTGAAAGATGTTCCTCGGCTTATAGTCAAGTTTAAAGAATCCCTCCTTATGAGCAGCACCATCCTGCAGTCTATGGTTCTCTTTTTGGCACCTTCGCTCCCCCTCTCCTCGACCCGTGTGCGGCCCCCCTTGTCTCTTCACAGTCTGACACATTTGTGATGCTTGTGTGTCTCCCAGTGGGTTTGTACATCACCTCCTTGTCTCTCACTCAGTGGCTGAAACTGAAGTTGAGTGCCGGTGGCCAACCGGCTGACTATGGTCCATCACTCACTGGCCCAAAAGAATCAGCAACATGATGGATGCGCACCACACTGGCATCTGCAACCAGAACCTCAGTCCTGGTTTAAAACTACACCATTGAGCCACCTCTGCTCCCCGTGTGTGTGGTGACTGCTGACTGACATTCAGCACCACAGGGCCCTGCATACATCTTCAACCTTTCACTCGATATAATGAAACCAAGTCAACCAACATGCTGTAGGTCAACACATTTTCAACAATTCAGCATCAGTATTTTTGACAAGTACGTTTTAGATATGGGAATCAGAGAATTGCAACCAACATGTAGAATGTTCTGAGCGGTAGATTTTATAGTTGAAAAGTAAAGTTGTAAGAGCTCGCTGTGTAGCTACACTGTTTTTATATTAAATCAAACATATCTTTGTGATTTCTTTGTTACATGGCAGCTGCACACTGAGTCGATGTATCTGTTATAAGCTAAAATCAGCTGGCAATACTGGCTATGTCGAAGCTGTAGGTACTGAAATAGCTCATTTCAGAAAGAAAGGTCTTAAGTTTAATACATATATTTGGGGAAAAAAACGTTATTAAATGACTAAGGTGTTATTGCCAGGTCTTCATCAGAGTGGAATAAATTAGTGGAAAGGTATTTGGAAGAAATAAGTCCTAAATGTCTAGTAGACGTGAGGAGAGTTTAATAAGAATCAATGAAGGAACCAAAAATAAAAATGCAACTAAAAATTAATTCTAAAAAGTAAAACAGAAAATACAAATAATAATAAAACTTAGTTTTCTCTCCTTCCTGTTCATGTTTACCATATTTTCCAGGTCTTTTTTTTTTAACCTCCATGTCATTGTGAAGACTCCTGTGAAGACTCTTTTATATATATATATATATAT
>OMLP01000033.1:1598-21255 GCA_900302685.1 Spondyliosoma cantharus | reverse complement strand
CGGTCGCTACTTTCAAATTAAAAGCCCTCCACTAAGAATCACTCACTAAATCACTAAAGTCAGTGTGAATCATCCTTGGAAAACCATGATTTTCTATACAAATGTTTATGCCAGTGTATCCTGTAAGTGTTGACAGTAAAAGTAAAAAAAAAACCTTGACCTGCTGGTGGCGCTAAACCAAAACTCATTCTTCCTCTGGGCACCATGAATATCAAAGGAATCCATCTAATAGTTTTTGAGATATTGCAGTCTAAATAAAAGTGGTGGCAACTCAGGAGCAGACAGAAATTGCTGCCAGAATGGCTAAAAAAAAAACTTCTTCACAACAAATTGATGAATGACAGGCAATCAGACCAGAGAGAATTTACTTATTGTCCGCTGTCCTTATAAAGAGGAGGGGACGGGCTTTCCTGGCATGGCCAGTACTGTTATGCACCAAATGAAGATGCTGGGCAGGGGCTGAAAGAGGATCCATGAAGAATGAGAGGTATGCACAGAGAGAAATAACCCCCATTGGTGGCACCAGGCCCTCTACTCTCCCCCCTGTTTACTTGATTATAGAGGACAGAGACCACATAACACTGGATAGGGTTACACATTCTGAAAGAGGGAGGTCTATGAGGCACTGCGTGGTCACTGATGTTATCTGAGAGGATTATGGACGGTACACAGTAAGGTGACTCTGGTACTTTCTCTTACTTCATACCAGATGCTCCATATTTTGACATGTTGTCACCAAGGTCCCAGAAGAGCTGCTGTCTTGCCCAGCAGGCAACACCTCCTACGCCCACTCCTATTGGCTGCTGCCTGAAGGAGTGGGCGTGGCTCTGTCTGTCTGGACTCCCACTTGTCAGTCTTGTTGAGGTACACTAGGAAGGCATGATCAGAAGCCCCTCCCTGCTCCCTGCTCTCTTTTACACTCAGGCAGACCCAGCTTCTGTTATGGCAGGGGGGCTGCACATTGGCATTTACCAAACAGCCGTGGCATGCCAGCCTCTGTGACAGCATGCCCCCGCCTTCTCTGGAGACAGACAGGCAGGCTGAACTGAGCTGAGAGCAGATTATAGTGGACTGTCTGACAAACACGCCCTCACATCAGCAAGACAAAGTGGAAGAAACTGGAGCTGAACACATGTCACAAGGTAAGCTCCGGTTTAATATTCATCAGGTATCTCAGTCAGCGGAGGACTGTTGGATTGGATAGTTAATCAAAGCGGAGATGCTCAATGCTGACCTTGAAAGTCTTCGATCCGGGACTGGCTGATCTAAATTCATGGTCAGAAAAGCTTTTGACTCTAAAGTGATTTAACAAATTGTGTGGAGTGGACCTCTGAGCCTGTGCTGAATACTAATCAGACTTCCAGGAGAATCATTTTTCCTTTTTAAAGATTAAATGTTAAATTACATTTACATTTTATTGCAGCTATATTTACACTCTGTACAGAAATGCACTTGAAGCAACACAAACACACATGTCCACGTGAGCACACAGACAAGGCAGCGGGCTTTCTATTTTAACCATTGCCATGTTAACATACCGCAGCTTTCTTCCTCGCATGAAGCCCCTGGCAGCTGCTTCATCCAATGAGCTTTGGCTCCACATACCACACAATGAGGCTCAGATGCCACAATAAGAAAAAAAAAATCTGACCCTGTTGCTGTTGGAAAGAGGCCAGGGCAACTCCAGTGGTCCAAAAGTGTCAAGACAAAAACATACAAACTGAAAAAAGATCGCAGGATTTCAGGGATTTCTTGGACGTCTTCTTGGAGACAGTGAATGAGAAATGCGAGTTTGACAGAAAAAAGAAGAGACAGACCAGAGCAGGAGGTGAGAGGGAGCCAAACTGCTAGGTTTCTAAATCAACTCCGAACAGAAGACAAGGTTGTGTGTTATTCACTGGAAAAAAAAACTGCGGTCTGTACAGCCAAAAAGAGGATGAGAGGAATGACTTTTTCCGGGAACAGAACATAGACAGGGAAACATGTAGGAACTGTACAGGGAGATGGACAGGTACTGGGGAGGAAAGAGACGGGGAGGGAGAAACATAGTGATTGGCAGGGTACATAGGGAGAGCTCTGTGTTTTTAAGAATTATTATGAGGTCCCAAGTTCAGGATTAAATTAATTGTCTCAAATTTAGAAGGCAGGCATCCACACATTGTGACGGTGCCAAAAAGTGCTTCTGTCCAAACACAGAGTACAAGTAGGTGGGTGGCTGGGACAATGGGATCGAGTATCCAAATTGACAGCTTTGCAAGATCACCCCACATGATTCCATGAAAAAAAAGCGAGACTATATAGAATTCAACTTGTTGTAAAAAGACTCTGTGGGGCTGCATCTCTTGGAATTAAACGCTAAAGTCATGCTGCTAACAGGCTTACAATGACAAGGCTAACATGCAGAGATGATAGTTACCATCCTATTTCAGTATGTTAGCATGCTAATGTTAGCTATTTAGCAACAAACTCAAAGTGCGACTGAGTCTGATGGTGATGGCAATGTCATTCGTTTTCTAAATGTTGGATATGTTACATTTTATGACTTAATGATGGTGCTGTATAAAAACTTAAAGCTGAGGTAGGCATTTTTTTTTTTTGGCTTTATTGGGCTCAGTGGTCTGAGCGAAAGCTAGAATCCTGCACGCTCATTTGCCTGTGTTTTTGAAAATCAAGCCCTTGATGAGAGACTTTGACCAGGTCATTTCACATGCAGGTTCCTTCAGATGGTGAACGCCTGATTCATTGGTGGCAAATCTTGTCAGTGTCTCTTCTGCTTTGCCTACAACAGTGTCAGGTAGAAAACATTTTGAGTACATGGTGGCACTAGAGGAAAAGTCAAAGCAAAATTCAAAATTATTAGGATGCAACCTCTGGGGACCGTGAATGTTTCATGGAAAACCAATCCGACAATTCCAGGTGTTTCAGTCTGGACCCAAGTGGTGGGCCGACCAACCAACATTGCCCTCCCTGGAGCAATGTGACTAAAAGTGAACACAGCAACACTTCTGCTGTTACCATCAGTGACTAAACCAATGTTAATCCGAAACGATCCCTTTGTCCTCGTCTGAGGTTGAAGCATTTATCATAGCTTCGTTGGGAGGTCGTCCCCTCTCGCTGTGTCATGAGTTCGTATTTAATTTGTGGCTTTGGTAAAGAACGCTGTGGATTGAGATGTTGTGATTACGAGGTTTGTGCTGATGCAGGCAGTCTAAAGGGTCTCTGTGAGAAGGGACAGACGCAGCTGTTGTGGGAACAAAAAGATGAAAAGAACTACATTCGAAAAGGCAGTGTCATTTCCTGAACTGTAATACAACAAGAGCAGAATACAAAAGGACATTGATTTTGAAAACTCACTCCATTGCTTGACTTTGGATCGAGTTCCATGTGTGCAGAGGCAGCAGCACTGTTTGGCTGGGGCCTGTTCGGGGTAAGGCAAATATTTTACGTTTCATTTCTTGGGTTTCCTGTGAGGTGGGCCCACTGCTCCGAGCAAACACAATTAAAACCTGCGCCGCGGAAATGTGGAGGGAGTTAGGCAATGAGTTTTGGGAATTGCCCTAACCCTAACTCTGCTATATTGTTTCCTCTGTGGTAACCTGGTCAAAGAGAGGGCTACAAGTACGTCTATATTTATGTGTAAGGAGCTTGTGGGCGAGGCACTTTGGATTTCACATTGTTTGTCTGAAAGCAGGCAATAAGTGGTCTACAAATGTACATTTCTGTTTTCAGTAGCTGGTGGGGATGTTTTTAAAACTTCCACAAATCAAAGCACAGGTTAAAGGAATCGTTTGACACTTTGGGAAATCCACTGATTTACTTTCTTGCCGAGAGTAAGATGAGAAGATTGATACCACTCGCATATCAGTAAGATAAATATGATGTTACGGCCAGGAGATGGTAAGCTTAAATTAGCATAAAGTTCATGAACAGAGTGTTGTATTTCATACATATGTGTATCTTCCTCCTGCTTGTGGTGTCATAGTTAGCCTTCAGACATGAGGGTAGTATCAATCCTCTCATCCAACGCTCAGTGAGAAAATTAATACATGTATTTCCCCAAAATGTTCATCAGTCCCTCATTTTTTTTGCAATCACTCATTTCGTATAAGTTTGTTTTCCTAGTCAAAACTCAAGATTCTTTACTTCACAGCCCAAATGTTAAATAACTTAATGTAAGTGTTGACGTGTGTCCTCCACCTGATGACGGAGCCAGCAGGGAGACTGATTGAGATGTCTGCAGTAACAGGTGCTCTGCTGAGCTACACTGAGGTGATTGACGGTCAGTGGTGGCTACAGCCTCTGCTCATTAGTAGCCTTTCTTTTAATCTCAATGTCTCACTCGCCCTAGATATTTCATCCCAACAGAATGATTTATCTTGTTGCCCTCCCAGTTTGTGTCTCTACCTGGAGGCTATTCTTCTATTAGATTGTAGTGAAGTGAAGACAGATGTCTGGGTTTCCTCTCTCTCGACATGTACTTTAGCTCTACACCCACATGTATAGGCTAAACTTAGACTTGTCAGATGGAGTGCTGAGAGATTCCTCTCCACATCATAAAACCCTGCTGGCATAACAACATACATACTGTAAGGGCAACAGAACATACAGTGAGATATATTCAACCTAATTTTTTGTATTAAGGAAAACAAGTTTCTCTGTTTATTTTATTTTACCAGGCAGGGTTTCCCACATTACGTCAATATAGAAAGTATTGTGGTATCAGACTCAATTTCAGTCTGAGCATTTAGTTCAGACACCTGTTGAGTATTGAAATCTAGCCTCAAAGTTCTTTTTCATGTGTTTATGGACAAGTCTGCTTTTATTTCTAAATGTAAGGTGTTAAAAAAGTTCTGTAAAAATAAAAAAAACTTTTTTTTATCAGCACATATCGAACAACATTCAAGCTGATTAACACATCTTCGTACCTAAACAACTGAACAAGTGTTCCAGACCTTAGCATGCGCTTGCAGTTTGATGAGGTTAAGGTGCTCAAACTACTTGGTTAGGTTGAGAAATACATTGTGGTTTGGGTTTAAAGATTACTTATATAACTTCAGTTACAAACATACATACATAACTTTGAATAACTTGCCGTTGACTTTTGTTACCCACTGGACACAAACAGCTTATCCTGGGTAAAGGTTGTGTGCTTGTTTTACCCATAAACCATCCCTAACACCCTCATTAAAGTGCCTTTTCTCTTTTTATACTGCTTTACCAGACTCCCTCCTTCGCCGCCGTATCCTTAACAAGGACAGTAAACATGGGTCGTAATAAGCTGCTGTCACAGTCTACCTATGTGCCCATTTTCTTGATGAGGATCGGCTAAAGCAAAAATTTCACAAACTCTAATTACTTTATATTTTGTTTGGAATATTTGCACATCCTGTATGACAAATGCCACTTCATTGCATACATTGCGTGTGCATTCAGGACCTGCACACCTGCACGTACATTTGTACCATGTGTCTCCGAATTCAAGTGTACATGCACCTATCTCAGTGTTTACGTTGTGAGAATGTGCGCATTCATAAATCGTAATGAGCAGATTTGTTGCTGTTTATTGCCTGCCAGCAGTGAGAGTATGAATGATGGAGGTCGAAATTCCCAGCAGGGCCATTTGGTGGTGTTTGTCTGTTTACTGCATAGCTGACATTGTTTGGGGCTGCGGCTCGGTGGCTGCGGTGCCTCGAGAGGACAGCAGGCTGCCACAGAGGCTGGTGGTCAGGAGAGGAGGAACATGGGGGGAGGGAAGGGGTGAAGGGTGGAAGGGAGAGACATTTCATACTAAGAGAAGGAGGTAAGGGGAAGCCATGACCACACAGAGTAGAGACTATTCTCTTCTCTAGACGTGTATCATGGAGACTGGAAGAAGTGAGAGTTTAGCAGACTCGAAGGGCGGTGGAGATAAGTACTGTAAAAATCATAGACACCACAAATACTTTAAACAGAAGGGAGACATATGAGAGGAAGTTACAGTCAGAGACAGTTCAGTCAAAGTAAACCAAAGATCTGAAAGCGGACTGTGGACCTTAGGAGGAGGCACAGAGAGCCGGATGGGAGGAAAGTAGTGACTCACAACAATAGTTGTCTGTATTTGTGTCTGTAGGAGTACGTTTTTCTCCGCTGGCCAGAGCTGCTGGGCTAAAGAGTTTCAAGCTATTTTCAGCTCTCCTCCTGGATGGCAAGGCTGTAATCAAGTGAACATCAGGCCTGCCACTGTTGAATAATAGCAGCCTGATGCATGGAAGAAATGAAGAAGCGAGAGCGAGAGTGTGAGAAAAAACAGAAGTCTTTGGGAAAAGAAGAGAATGAGAAGGAAGAAGAGAGGGAGAAAGCACTCAAACGTAATTGAATGTTTGTGTTTTGTTGATTTGCGCTATGTGTAGGATTACAAAGAGGCAGTATTGCTCTCTAGAGTGATCTTCCATCTGGGCGTAAAATTAAGACTTATCCCAGTCTCTCACCAGAAATACCGCAGCTAAACCTCAAGTGAATGGCAGTGCTAAAATTCATCTGTTTTCCCTCTCAGAAATCATGACTGTGTTCATTATTTTATTAGATAACCTCACAATAACCACTTCTGCCACTTGTAAACATGCCCTCAAGTGTTTTTTTCATATTGCTGACTCATTTTAGTCTTCAATTTAATTTAATTTTGCTTGTTTTGCCAGATACCAAAGGTCAATCCGGATAATGTGACAACAACTCGTCTGGAGTACTGAAGACAAGAAAATGATGGAAAGACAAAATGGTAACAAAATCCCTGAGACCTTTACTAAATCAGGCATTTATTTGCAATGGATAATGAATTACTGTTTCATATTTACAGGGAATATCTTGCCTCATAAAGCAACAGAGAATGGAGTTAAAGGGAAGCCCCCTTACTCAGTGGAAACCCCGTATGGCTTTCAACTTGACCTAGACTTCCTTAAATACGTCGATGACATAGAGAAAGGCAACACAATCAAAAGAGTGCCCATCCAGCGTCGAAGCAAGGGCCCTCGGGCAAGCACTCTTCCCAGGCACCTCAACTTCTCTGGGTGTAGCTACCGCCAGAATGCCTGGGGATCTACTGGAGCTCTTGCCCCGAGGTCCCGAATCTCAGATGCCCATCATCATGGCTACACTTCCTGGGCAAATGATCCCAGGTCGCCCCTCTCTCCCACAGGGCTCAAAACACTAAATGAGATGGAGGCCAGAATCAAGGAGTTTGATGAGCAACCTCTAGGTGAGCACATCAGACCTCATCTCCTCCGTGCCTCCAGTCTGCCTCTCACAGTCCTGTTGAGACAGGGATCAGAGTCCACCGACGACCCTGGCAGCCTCCGAAGTTCGAGGGATCACCTTGGAGGAAGAAACATCTCCTGTGAAGACGTCTTCTGCTACCCAGAGAGCCCTCGGCCCCAGGACTGCTCGGAGCTGTTGAGGCGCCTGAGAGAGGCCCTGGAGCGTGTGGGGGAGCTGGAGCTGGAGATGAGGGTGATTCCAGAGCTGAGGGCGCAGATCTGCATCCTCCAGGAGGAAAGAGAAAGGCTCCGTCTGGGCCTGAATCCACATATCCCACCTACACCCTCAATGAACGGATCTGCAGACCCTTACACCTCATCCCACTTCAACACAGTGGACATCAAAAGGCCTCGGCATGAAAGTCATGTCATTTTTCCAAGAAATCACCATCAAGAGGACTCTAATCTGACACATGAGTGGAGGACTAGTACAGATCTCGATGAGCTGCTGACGGTGACGTCCCTGCAAGCTAAGGTAGCTGTGCTGGAGCAGAAGCTCCATGAGACTGGTCAGGAGCTCCAGAGGGCCTTGGGGCTGCTGAGGGATCAGCAGGAGGAGAGCAGAAATAAAGACGGAAAGATTGAGAACCTTATCAGGAATCCTGGTGTGTGGGTTCGAGCAGAGAGAGTGGTGGTGGACCAGGACGGAGATGAGACAGTGGTGAGATCCATTGAACCATATGATAAAGCGTCAAGAAGTTCAAATGCATTCATCACGGCAAGGACTGTTACCACAAATGGGCAAAGAAGTCAAAAAGAGTCTTCAGATGACGGTAAAGATACAGCAGCGGTCGTGCATCACATCAAGAAGATCAAGAGGCTGCTGGGTCAGCAGTGGGAGTGTCTGTGTTCAGGCCATCAGTCAGGAGAGGACGGTACAAATCTAAAGCACCCAGACCCAAAGGTCAACTCTCTGCAGCAGGAGATGATGGGACTTGTTGATGTCCTCACCTCTTACTACACACAGCATGGACACGGTGATGGATGCAGGCTTCAACATGCAGGTATTGTACATCTAAATCTATTTAGCAGGACTCTGTAAAAAAAAAAAGATTGATCATCAAGATAGTACTGATGGTTGACTACTACAAATATGTACTACAGACTAAATTCGGACTTCATGTTCTAGGCTTCACATCGAGAAGCAGTGCTCTCACATTACATGTGGGAAGACTGTATCCAATGCCGTGGTTTAGACTTGGATTGGAATGAAGAAATCAATCTGTTTGCTACACGACAGAACAACCACCATAGTTTGGCCTAGTAATAATGTTACTTTACCCTTGTTCCTTGAAGGGGAACTTCTATATTGATTAACATCTTACAGATAAAACCTTTAGTATCAGTTGGTAATCTGTTAGCTGATCTTTGCTTTGAGCTTACCCCTTATTGAGGTGTCAGAAATCCCAGCATGCAAAGCAAAAATAGCAGATGCGAAACCCTAAAAGAGTGCATTCAGTATGCTTCTCCCCAAAAACACGTCATCCAAGTCTCCAGTGGGCATTTTCAGAAAACTAAACTTGAATTGCAAAAAAACTGCAAACATTATGGTTATGAAATTATCACTACCAGAGACATGAACAAACATTGTGAAGACAAGATAACCCTAACCTGCTGCCCATTTGTTAGCCAGCTAGCTAGCTAAGATTGGTGCATGTGATACAATATTGCATGATGTGATGCAAACGTGACTAGCTTTGCATTGTTCTGAAGCATTTTTATTAACATGGCATCTCATCTTATTCAACTGACTCGGGGTTATGTTTTCACCGACGTCCATTTGCTTTTTGCTTGGTTGTTTGTTGTTTGTTGGTTTGTTAGCAGAATTAAACAAAAATAAAATCACAGAATGGATGGGTGGTGGCCCACAGTAGACCCCATCAATTTTTGCGAGATCAGGCATATGTCAACATTTTCTTTAATTTCTCAGAGAACAATGCAGGTGTGTTTACAGTTAGCAGACACTTTTGTCCAAAGCGATTTACAGTAATTCATACATACATTCATACACTGATGGCGGTGGCTGCCATGCAAGGTGCTGACCAGCACATCAGGAGTAGTTTGGGGTTTAGTATCTTGTCCAAGGACACTTCAATATGCACACCAGGGGAATCGAACCAGCGACTGGACTGGGGAGGGAGCTAAAGGGAGCTGTTGGATCTAATCGGCATATTATTCAGATGTTGTAATGCTGTGAAATGAGCCGCATGTAGTGCAAAGCCTCTGCAAAATAGAGCATAAGTTGTTGTGTCTGCTAAGAGCTGTAGCAACTTCACAGCTTCATCAGTACAGGAATAATTTTGTGTTTGGAATTTGGCTGATCTTAAAAAAACCCCAGGCTCATTTTTAAATAAGAAACAGTTTACATCTTCAAAGAGCTGCTAAATGTGTTCAAAGTCGTATCCACACATTTGCCTCACAGCAAAGTGTTCAAAAGAGATTTTGTTGGTTTGAGTTTCTTTCGCTTCACTTTGAAATTCTATTGAAGATGAAGCTTCATTAGGCTATTCCAAAATTTGACCCCCAATCTAGCTTTTATACATATAAACTGATGGCTGTTGTCGATTTGCGTGGCTTTTTCTTGTACTGCTGTAGACCATTTTGACTCAATATTTGTCCTTTTGTGTCAGCGTTTGTGAAGCAGCGGTTGTGTCATGTCATGATAATTATGTATTGAATGTTGTTGTTCAAGCTTTGTTTTGATATCTAATCATGTCCTCTGTTTATCTTCCCTGTGGCCTCTAAATCCATCCTGAGGACAGGCGGATGCGCCTGGACGTCAAAAAGCCCTCATTCTGGGGGTGTTGATGATGGGTTAGTAAATAACTCTCTCTGAGTTTAGTAGCCTTAAGAGTTTTGATTACTGCTTAAACCATAGTTCTGGTTGACAGACATACTAACTCATGGTTATTTAAGCTACTGCTGGATGGTTATGACTGAGGAAAACATCATAATTTGTCTGAGAGATGAACACCACTCCCTCTAAAGCTGTCAGAGGAGAAAAGCGGTGACTCCCACGTCTTAGGATGACAGTCGCCATTACCCAGAGCCCTCGATGAGAGTTTATTCATTACTTCTGCGTTAGATTAGTCAGACAAGACGGAAGAGGTTACTGTGACACTTTCAAGGATCGTTTCCTGAGGCTCAGGGTATTTTTTCTGCCTCAGTATCGCTATAATAAATGACATCTATTTAATTGTAATATGAGTCAATGCAGTGTGACTTGTTCTCTATGAAAATGAAAAACACAAGTGTCATACTGAATTTGTTTGGACATTTTCTGTTGCTTTCCAGCTTTGAAGCTGTAAAAACCATATATCATGAATAATGCATGAGAAATCTCTTCCAATCTTGTTCCAACATGAGCCAAGTCAGACATTGCAGGGGAAAAGTGGTTGGCTAGCCTCAATGTAGATTCTGTAAATGCTGACATTATAATGGAAGGGGTATAGTTTTTGAGGCATACAAAAACAATATGTGAACTTTGTGAACTCTGGCATGCAAAATTGCTCCGCATAGATTCAGCTGCCAACATCTGACAGCACTTGGGAAGGGGATAGTTTTAATTTTCTGCTCTGCTCTCCTTTACGTTTTTTAAAGTTGCAAAAGTAGTGGGAATCTGGTTGGACAGAGTGAGCAGAAGGAGAGCAGCATCACCCGGAGGGAGATGGCTGCTGCCCAGGTGGATGCAGACCCGGAGAAGAGACGGAGGGAGGGAGAGAGGCAAACGAGCCCAGACAGACAGATGATATCGGTAGGAGCGGGATCAGGGCGGACAGATGGAGGCGTAGAGTCTGTGGAAGCTCCGGCTCTGGAGAAAACAGCCAAGGCGAAACCACAGCCCCCAGGAGAACAGATGGAGGGCAGCTCTGGCTCAGAAACCACCACCGGAGGCCGGTGAGAGGACAGGAACAAGTGCCTTATCAGTGTTTGTTTGGAAAATGTGTTTGTGATGTTAAGTCTTCAAGGAATAGCTTCTGTGTGTTTATTTTATCTCATGGGAATATGTTTCCAGTGCTATGAGGGAAAATGTTCCTTCCTATTCTCTCTTCTTATGCACACATGCTTCTTCTTCTAGGGAGACAATGAGTGCAGATTTTATGGCTGCTTGTCAGTTCCTTAAAGACCACATGGACAACATGGATAACCCTAACGGGGACATGGTAAGCAGTTGATTCTTCCACAGAAACTTTCAATCAAATCTTATGCAACTTATTTATTTGATATTGAAGCTGCTTACAGTAAGGACATTTTTATATCTTAAAGTGAATGTAAACATTTTTCAACCTAACTTTATTGGACCTTAAAGCTGCAATTTTAATTATTTTAATATCAACAATGGATAAAACGTCTGTGTAATTTGAAGATCCCACGGATAATTATCACTCAACTCTGCAGTTCCCTCCGCTTTTCTGAGCATTTTAGCATCCTTCAGCTCATTGTTTCGGTTTTATGGCCAGAAATTTGACTATTTTGATTTACTCTCACTGCTGTCACACACAATCACACACAACCTACTCAGCACCAAACATTGGGCAGAGAAAGTTAGTGACTAGGTGGTGTGCGCAGTGGAGCATTTAGCAGCTAAAGAAACCAACAAGGTCCAAAAACAGAGTGCTAAGTAGAGGGGATATTGCACTTACATTACAACAGGTGGACAGAAGCACTTAACATTTTTGCTGATGTTGCTCTGTGTCTACTGAATGCTTGATAGGCTTTAACATACAGTAAAAGAAGATAAAGACCAGTTTGAGGCTAATTAAGCCAAGGCTATTTAGCCGGACCAGGCAACAGGCTGAGCTAGCTAGCTCTACGCTCATGTCTTTACAGCCTACTAGTTATAGCTATAGCTTTACTATTTTCCAGCTGTTTACAGTGAAACAGCTCTAACAAATCAACCATGCTGAGCCTGCCCACCACCAAATGGCAGAAAACGTTCACAACTAGCTGGCGATGAACACAGCGGAGCACTTAGCAGCTAAAGAGACGATATTTGCTGGTGGTGACCAAAAATAGAGCTCTAAGGCAAAGGCATACTGCACTGACATTCAGCAGGTGGACAGAAACACTACTTTAAATGGATGCTAATGGTGCTCTGTCTCTACTTTAATGTTAAAAGCACAAAAGGAAAGGATCTTTTGGGGAAAGGTGGAATGTGTGACCTCGATAAGATTTTGTCTCCTGGAAGAAATGTATAGATTTAGGGATGAAGCAGTGAGATGGTGTTACTGTTAGCAGTCCAACATTACTTCCATCCTCCTCAAGCTTGATTTGGTTTAAGTTGGTTTCTTGTATGTCTGCCTTCTTTTTTTCCAGCGGAAGGCCCTGATCATGTTGTTTCAGCACTGGTTCAGTGTGGCAGCAGAGGAGACGTCAGAGGCCAGTAGGTTAGCTGTGTACCTGAGAGAAGTGAAGAAGAGCACACCTTCACTGCTGGCCTTCCTGGTCAACATGGCCGACGACAACGGCAACACAGTGCTGCACTACAGCGTGTCGCACTGCAACTACGGCATCGTCAGCCTGCTACTGGACACAGGTGAAAGTGTTGTGTTGCCAGTGCTGTTGTACACGAGAGTAGTCGGCTTGTAAACACTGAGAAAGTTGAGTTTCACTTTTCGTTTGCTTTACAGGTGTGAGTGATGTGAACATTCAGAACAAGGCTGGTTATACATCAGTGATGCTGGCCTGTCTGACAGCCCCCGATGGTCCAGGTGGCATGGAGGTGGTCCGCAAGCTAATGGAGCTGGGCAATATTCACCTTCGCTCCAGTCAGGTAATACAACCACTGCAAACATAGTTTAAATGCAACATGAGTAATACATGCAGTTGGGTTGTTCAGGTGAGGAGTGGATGTGGATTCTGTGCAGGTTGTTTTCCAGTTTCCAGAGTCATAAATGGAAGATGGCAAACAATCAAACACATTATTAAAGGGTCATTACACTGGATTTACACATGAAAAATCAGTTAACTTGCAATAGAGTACTTCTCAGCCTGTAAAAAACGTATCCATATAATGTGACTCTGAAGGAGGTCTGAGGTGATTGATTATGTCATTAAGGGTATATAATATTGGGCTATTAAAGCTTGGGGGTGTTGCATTATGGGAAACATAGGATGCAGTGTTTTGAAGCTTGACACACACAAGGGACTGAAAAACAGGATCAATTTTGACGATCAAATTTAGTTTTTTTAGTTTAGGCATTCTTTCCCAAGACATTAAACATCAAAAGATGACAGGCAGTAAATGCTAGAGGAAGGTGTCAAGATAGTACAGATGAATATAGTGTTTTTGACAAATCTCAAAATGTTCCTGTTGTGTGTCCGTCCTCTTGTCTGTCTTCTACAGACGGGCCAAACAGCCCTGCACTTGGCAGTGAGACATGGGCGAGTTGTGATGGTTCGCCTGCTGCTGAGCTGTGGAGCAGATGCAAACATCCAGGACAGCCAGGGAACCACGGCTCTGATGTTCGCATCTGAGAGGGGCCACACACACATTGCGAGGCTGCTGCTGGAGAGGAGCCAGTGCGACCTCACCCTGACTGACAAGGTGATTCTGCAGCAAAGTTTTTTATTCGTTTTAACCACCACTAATGTGCGATGTGTGATACAAGGCCGCGTGTCGTCTCGTCCATGGTATTAGTTATTCACGGTCATTAAACCAAAGGAATCACAGTTAATTGAACAAAAAAAATCTACATGCAGCGTCCCCACCAAATCAAATTTGAGAGTACAGAGCGATGACTCAGACTCCATTTCTGTTATATCCTGTTATATTTATTAACAGAGTGGCGTATCTACTTCTCTATTCACAGGACTGAACAGAAAAAAGGAGCTTAGATTTATGAAAGCTGGAATGTTTTGACTGACACTGTGCGGACGTGGGCGGACTGACAGTCTGGATTCAGCTGAATAGAGCTTCCCCAGGATTAATCAGGGCTACAGTAAAACAAATCTCCCTGGGCTGAGATGAGCTAATCCGCTAACACTACCTTATCTGCCAGTCTGGAGTGAGTAGAGGCGGGTGGAGAGCAGAGGAGCTGATGCAAATGCACCTCTTTACTTTATATACAGTCTGCCTTTAAAGTAGATTGTAAGAGGGAAAAAAAGACCATCAACCGCAGGCGTCCTAACTCGGCTCTACATGTTTCACCTTGACACAAACTCAGATTAATTAGACTAATTAATTAAGTCTGACAAATTTAAATCTTAACCCATTTATCTAAAGGACTAAAAATGCGGCCTTGCACATACTGTAGATTTGTTAATTTGTCCTCTGGGAGCCTTAATTCTGTAACTTGAAAATATTCACAAGACAGACAGACAGACAGACAGAAACAAGACTAAGCACAGAGGTGCTATGAGCTAAATGCTAATGGCAGCAGGATAAAAATAATCACAATGTTGGTGTTTTACAGGTATAATGTTTTCTGTTTTCAGCATGCTAACATGTTGATGTTTATTAATTATTGTTTACTACGTTCATCATCGTAGTTGAGTTTGTTAGTATGCTAATATTTGCCAATTAGCATTGAAGACAAAATATGGGAATGTCATTAGTCTTCCATCTAGCCACAGATTAAAGTTTTGGATATTTAACATTTTGACCTGATGACGGTGTAGATGCAAAGGTCAGGAGATCACAAAAATTGTTTCGATTTATCCTGTGAGGAAAGTAAATGTTTGAACCAAATTCTCAGTTTGGACTGTGCCATCCCTAGAGCTGCGCCGCTAGCGTGGCTAAAAATAGGCATTTTTAAGTAAGCCCGTGTCTACTTTAATGAGGATTCAGATGGATTTAAGTTTTGCCCCTTCTTCCTAATTTCCTTTTTTCTTTCCTATTTTTTTTTTTTCACCAGCGCGGTCGAACTGCACTCTCTATCGCCATGCAAGGTTCCCATACGGATACAGCCGCCCTCCTGCAGGCTCATGCCAAAGCTCGGGCTTTGGACTGGAAAACTGGGAAAGAGGCTGCAGACATATGATTCTCCCACATGTGCTCTCTTCTGTGAGGCACTTTGAAAACTTAATGTTGACACTGTGTGCTTGGGTTGAGCTGTTGCTTTCACAACACTGTTTCTGAATTCACAGTGTTCGATAGAGTGATGCCATTATAGTACGGCTATAAATCATCAGCAAATGAGGGAAAGCTTAGATGTGTCGGGACTGATTCAGCATACAGGAAATGTTTTCTATTGCCTTTACTGTTGATGTTCATAGTTAGGTCTGATCTTTGCACATCTGAATAGCAGCTTAGCTTTGCAAACCATGCAATTAAAAAATATATATTTATTATGATATGTGTAATGTATATGTTGACCATTATCTGTGCTTATAATTACTAACTTAAAGGGGCAATGTGTAGTTTTGGAGAAGAAATTCAACTCAGAACTTTAATATTTACAATATTAATGAGGTAATAACACAAACTCAGAAATATTTATTTGTTTTCAGAGGAAAATAAGGTCCCAGAACACTGTTTGAAGCTAGAAAGGTGGCAGGGTGGCAGCCAGATGTAAAGTTTATATATTTTAGTTTAGGCTTTTAAAAAAATGAGTCAATGACGCTCTTTCTCTTCTGATTAAAATGTCTTCCCGACAACTACATAGTGCTGCTTTAAGTCGCTTTTTATGTTTTTAGAGGAAAATTATAGATTGCTATATGCAGTCCTGCAGCAGCTGAGCACTTTTTAAATACAATGTGTGTAAAATATACCAAGACGTGCCAAATATTTGTCCCATGCTGCATGCCAAAGAAATGAAAGAAATAAAGATTTTGGTGCCAGTAAACCAACCTTCTGATTTTTCTCGCTGTAATCCCTAGGACGATGTATAAACTTTTTGTATTTGTAATAAAATGGTAAAAATCTGATGATATTGCTGCGTTTAAGCAAACTTAAACGTAGACTTAAATACAATAGATGAGCTTTCAGGCTAAGCGGTCAACACGGTTTGTTGCTGTAGTGACGACCTTGACCAGCAGGTGGCAGGGCTCCTCCATTTTACCCTCACCGCTGCCAGCCGAATCAAACACAATAACACACATAGAGAAAGCAACAGTGTACATAAATCTGGAAATTCTGAAATGAGCATATCTGAGGGATTATATCTAATCCCCTTTCAAGTGTGACAGACAATTATAAACATGGCACCCACCAAATTGTACTGACTCCGCCACTAGAGGGGACACAATGAGATTCACCTGCGGTCCGACTGTACGGCAGCTGCAGTCGGCCCCAGTCGGATGTGAAAGCAGATGTGTTTGAGTGGCCTTTTGTTCGCCTAACCCCCCTGGGTAAACAGTGAGGAGCCGGAGCTTTAGTCTTCCTGCGAGGTCTTGAGATTACATTGGCGAGATAAAACAAGAAGGATTGAGAGTGGAGATGGGGAGGAGGCCAGATTTCTGTCTGACAGAGCAGAGCCACCTCATTTCCCCCTGAGGATTTTCTCCCGGCCTGGCTGGCTGACTGTCCCGCTGCTTTAATGACCCTGAGCAAATACATATCCTCAGAAAAAGAGAGGGTGACGGATAGATGGAGAGGAAATATGCAGCTCTCTTCTTCACACGTCACATGAAATACAGCATAGGCGCACAAACACTGCATAAAAAAGTGACGTGGGTATGGAAATCAGTGCTGCTCTATCAATATAACATTATTTGCTTCGAATGGATGACTCATGATTATAAATTAACTGGAGGATTAAAGCTTTTTCAAAAGGTTGTATTCATGACAACACCTATGCATCCACCCAAACAGCCCTTCACGGCACACGTATAAAGGAATAAAAGGACATAAAGAGCATCTGTGACACCTATGTGTCTCTGCTGCAGGAACCAGTGAACCAATAAAAGGTACTTATTGCATAATATCCTAATGTGCAACAAGGAAGAGTATGAAGGCACTGCTCCGGTTTAATAACGATAATGGACTGGATTTATCTACTACTCTGTCGGCTGATGAATCACTTTATAAGTGGATGAATGTGAAAAGCAGCTCGGTCTGAATGGACTCTCAAAATACTCTACGAGCGGCTTCTTATCTGCTTAACATGCAAACCCTCCTCAATTCAGTACACTCAGGAGATTTTGTTGCTACAGCGGAGTATACGTCTGGCATGACCTGTAGTCTGTAGTAGCTGGTATTATTATTATTGTTATCAAGAGATATTATCGTAAAATCTTTACAAAATCGAGCAATGTGTAGCGACATTAGCATTAGCATTAACTTCTGGTGACACTTATAGATTTGTTACTGTACCTGGTCAAATCCTTAGGTCTGACTGTTGAACGTCTAAATGTTTATCACTGGGTAAATCTGTATTTTGTTTCCTCACATCTTGCTTGAACCAAAGTCTTTCTGGTCGGCCATTTTGAAGGCCGTCTCATTTCTGCTCTGAGGGGCGAGCAGGGATCTCAAGGGAGCCATGGAGCGGGGATATACGAAAGCAGCCTTCCCGGAAGACTTGACAACATCATGACAAATAAAAACTAATTACTCTTTTGTTATTTTGTTGAAAACATTCCACAATGATCGACAGAATGTGAAGAAATGACATTATGAGACATATGTATTGTGTTGTAGAGATATCTATTGAAGTTAGCATGCTAACCAGCTACGCACAGCCCGCCCTGCTCCAACATTCCTATGCTAGTGTTCTAAACAACAACACTCCTTTGGTGCCCTGTCCTGCCAGTCTGGAGTATCTGAAGCACGGTTAACTGAGCTAACTAGCTAACGGCATGCTAAAGTTAACAGTTACTCTTGTGATATGTTGTCCTGATTGTTTTGAGTATGAATTCGACAGACGGCCAATTCCTAAATATTACACCTTTAAATGCATTTCCTCGTTTCCTCTCCCTGTGCATGGTTTCCTCTGCCTGCATCTTTGATAGGAAGGACTAAGATGCAAGGAAATGACACTAGTGAGGGAGACATGGATGCAAGTTAAGCCCTGGATGTACCCTATGTTGAAGTAGGGTGCATACATTTGTTTCATCAGAGCTTCTCTGCAGAAAACAGCTGCTTGCAGAATCTGGAAATGGAAAGCAATGAGACTGAAGGAAATCGGAAAAGCCTGAAAAAACAATAAATGAGCTAAACCAGCCTTTAAAACTCCACAGAGCTGAGGGAACGGCACTATGAGCATCTTTCACATTACATTTTTTGTCACTCTAACAGAAATGACAGGTTTTGCTACTTTAAGAGAACTGAAAAATGACAGACGGAGTGCAAGATCTTCACTGACACAAATATATTCACTTTGAAGGTGCAATATGTCAGAGTTGATCCTCCAAACAAATGGTGAGGGAAGCATATCACCTGAGTAACCCCTAACATCGGCTAACTGTAGCTGCCATTAGCTAGTTAGCTGTGTAGCTAGAAGTCCTTAGCTGACTCTGCACAGACTCCGAGAAGGACTCTTTGTTCGTTTAGGCCCGAGGCATTGGAGACCATGCAGGTAATGCTGACAAGGAGTGGGTCTGGACGTAACGTCAAAACATTTGTAACATTCTGCTGAACTAACATTCTTACACCTTTAATCAGTCAGTCTGTGTGAAATTGTATCTTCAAGTTGATAATGAAACAGCACACATGGAGGAAATTTTCAGTCAGATTTTATATAGCAATATATAGAGATATTCAAAAGTAATCATTACAGAAAAGCAAAAAGTGGAACCAGTTTGGTCTTAAGTCTTACAGTTCATCTTTGCACGTACAGTAGCTGGCTGATCCCTGTCCTTTTCATGAAAAATACTAGAGGAGAATGAAAAAGAGTAAACAAAAAGGCACAAATAAACCAAAAATCAATCATCTCATTAACACCAAGGTTGGGAAGGGTTGCAAAGATGTGGGAGTTATTTGTGGAGGGGATACCATGTTGTTTACGTAAAGAAAAAAAGGGTTGCACACAAAAGAGGATGCTAAATGATGCACAGCAATAAACAACACAAACCACTTTGGTGGATAATTCAGATTTCGTACAATCAGGGAATGCAGTGCTCTCCTTTTATACAAATAAATTAATATACCTGTCAACACTTTATCTAAAATCTTATGTACAGCTTCTCTTTTACATAATTGTATAATACATTATCAAAAACCTTATGAAAACATATTTACAAATCAATGAATCAAAAAGCACCCTCAACGCTCCTCCAGTGTCACACTGTCTCTCTCTCTCTCTTTCTCTCTCTCACACACACACACACACACATAGGCACACACGCACGCACTTACACACCTGTGTATCCACATACCTTCATACACTGTTTTCTTCCATGCAATACACAATACAGAAGGCATTCTAAGAGGGTTGTGCAACAAAGAGCATACAAAACAGTTCAAATATGGCTGTGGGATGAACGTTAGC
>OMLP01000029.1:7523-29135 GCA_900302685.1 Spondyliosoma cantharus | reverse complement strand
GGTCCTGCGTTTGCTTTTGTCGTCACATGCGCATCTCACTGTGCACCGGCGGGCGTGAGCACGTTCACGGAGAAAGAAGAGAGCCGGAAGATTGAGAAGAGCATCATCATCATCATCTTCACAGCATCATCACCGTCCTCACATTATCATCATCATCTTCACAGCATCATCACCGTCCTCACATTATCATCATCATACTCAAAGAATCATCATCATCCTCACACTATGTTCATCCTCACATCCTCACAGCACCACCGACTCTCTGCTGCTGACTGAGTGGGCTTCAAGTGAAGGCTCTGATTTTAAGAAATTCAGGACAACCAGTGCAGCCCGCTGCTGTAGAAACAAACAAATAACGCCCTGCTGTGGTCTACTCCTGCAGACATTGATAATAATATTAACAATGACATTAATTTAACATAATATACTTGGAGCATCTCTGAAGCCCTGAGATACCAAATTTATTTACACCCCCAACCACCAGTGTTGCTCCTGCACACAATTCAGATGCATCCTAAGCTTTTAGCTCAGCAAGTTGACATAAATATATGGGGCTGGAACAAAATATCGACACAGCAATATATCATGATACTTCTCCTTGAGATATGGTTATTGATACTCTCGGTCAAAATATGCATAGAATAAATACATAACTCCTGTACTTTACCATCTAAGGTGTATTTTATGTTTTTCTGTTAGACAGATGTTGCGTTATGATGGTGAATAGATAATGACTAAATTTCATTTTGGGGTGAACTAATCCTTTAAGATTTCTTGAAATAAGGTGTGTTGAGAAATGTACTTGGATGTTGTTACCATGTAATGTTTTCCAACATTATTTCAGTGTAGTTATTCTCCCAGTGGTGCTCTTTGTTAACTTATCAACTTTGTGAGATCATACATTACATTTATAGATAACCACTATTCTATGAGTTTGCCAACACTGAGATGCTGCATCAGCCAGGTGATCATGAGGCAAATGACCGAAGAGTAAATATTATCTGCTACTGTTGAGATTCAGAGGTGAGAAGAAAGTCTTACTGAGCTTTAAATAGTTGGAGAGGCTGCACTGTTCAGCCGCTGCAGGTCTCATAGATATGCAGTTACCATCTCATCTAACTTGAAATGGATGACCTATTTAAAGTGTTGCAGTTATTTTAAAGCGCTTTGCATATTTTCAGCTTGTGTGGCCCCATACTGAAACTGAACTCTTTACAAGGTTAATCAGTCGCTCTTTGTTTTATAAACTGTGTTTATGTTATTTAAAAGTCATGTTGTTTGTTGATGCTGTGTCCCCCTGTCTGTCTTCATTAACAAGCAGTTAATGAAGACAGTGTGGTAAAGCCAAGGACTATTTTTCCATATTGTGCACCATTAAGTTACTAACTGACTAAATATTATGTCTTGTTAAAGGTGCACTGTGTATTTTTGGGGAAGACATTTTCATCAGAAGAGAAAGATCTTCATTGATCGATATATTTTTTTTGCCTAAACAAACTCAATAAGCAAACTTTCTTTGTTTCCATGACAACTGACCTTAAAGGACAACATTTGGCGGACCCTGCCACCTTTCCAGCTTCAAGTAGTGTTTTGGGGACCTTATTTTCCTCTGAATACTGCTCGTTTATTCAGTTATGGAAAAAAATTGCCTCATTAATATTGTCAATTTAGTTTTAAGTTGAAATTTCGTCTCCAAAACTACATAGTGCCCCTTTAAAAATGAAATAATTCTGTTTTACACCTGACACCTGACTTGATATTTCACAGCTGACCAAACTAATTATTTGGTCTGTGGTTAAAACAGTTAATATGCACACCTTTCAAGCAATAGACTGCATTTAAATGACAGTAAAAGGAAAGTTTTATCTTGATTCAACTTCTTAAGCACTCATGAACTACTTCTGTATTTAAATGTGCTATAACCTCATGTATTATTGGTCTTATTCTTTGTTGATATGTCAAAAGAGACGCTAGTTTCACCGCAGCAGCAGCATGTTAAGATTCTGTCGGACTGCAGACTGGAGGGACCAGCAGCTGTCACTCAGCGCTGCGGAGTCCCGCCCCTTTGTCTCATGATCCAATGGGCTGAGAGGAATATACCGCTTCCGGTCCTTCGTGCAAACACATGTAAGCTAGCCGCTAGCTCAGTAAACAACACAAAAAGTGGCATTTAACGCCACAGAGGATGGTTCAGCTCAGTAGAATCTGCTTCCGGAAGGTAAGCACTGTAGCGGATACAATTTTAAGCTCATGAAAACAATTTACTTGCCAATAATTGTAATGGTGACATTGCAGCTAACTGTTAGCTAGCTGTGGGACAGGCTTTTGATAAATACTGATAAAACATCAACATTGACAGATGTATATGAATGGGTTGATTGCACTCATGATTTCAAGCTGCAGTACCCTTATATATGACCTGGTACTGAGTTCTAAAAATGTCATCCTATCTCTTTCTGACACTACTGCCCCATGTCAATAAATGTTGTTTGTAACTCTTAAAAGATTGTGCATGAAGTCACATTTCAGATCACTGTTATGCCTTTTTTCTGCCTCATGCAGTATGGAAACTTCATTGATAACCTCCGTCTGTACGTCCGTGGAGGCAGTGGGGGCATGGGTTTACCCCGTCTTGGAGGACAAGGAGGTAACGGGGGAGATGTTTTGGTGGTGGCTGCGAAGAACGTGACCTTAAAGAGGATCAAGGACAAGTACCCCCAGAAACGTTTCTTAGGTGGAGCAGGAGCCAACAGCAGGTTTGTTCCCAAACAGACAATCTTAAGTTTCCTGTCAAGTGCCAAGTAAGAATAGATTTGTGTCTGTCAGAGCAGTTTTGTTAATTGAGTGTGAATTGTATTTTTTGACAGTGTACGGGCGCTGAAAGGACAGAGGGGGGAGGACAAGGAGATCTTAGCTCCTGTTGGTATCACAGTCACCACTGATGAAGGAAAAATAATTGGTATGTCAAAAATATATTTTATACCTCATTTGTGCATAGTGCGTGGTCAGCACTCAGCGATAAAATGTTATCACATCTGTGTCAACACAAAGTAAATAGTTTGTCTTTGAAATATAAGCAAAGGATGGTTGTTTTTTATGGGTTAAGTACATAATTTGTGTTGCATTTGTGGCATAATCATTAATCAGTGGAGTGGGATACCTAACTGATGTTGCAGTGAAAAGTTGACCTCATGTTTATCCACCTCCAAGGTGACCTGAATACTGAGGGTGATCGTCTTTTGGTGGCAAAAGGAGGATTCGGTGGCTCCATGCACTCTGCTTTCCAGCCAAGTAAAGGCCAGGTCAGAAACATACGGCTGGACCTCAAACTCATCGCCGACTTGGGCCTTGTTGGGTGAGAATGGAAACACACATGAACGCGTTGGTTCATTTCAGCTGAGACTGAAATACTAATATCTTATTTTCTTGTGTTGCTTCATCGTCAGGTACCCAAATGCAGGAAAGTCCTCTCTCCTGACCGCCCTGTCCAACGCCACACCTCAGATAGCCAGCTATGCTTGTGAGTATATAATGCAACACACTTCATTAATTCTGTCTGAGTTAGATAATTATTCTAGTCAATATGCTCAGATTTTTTTTACAAACTTTTTTGTTGTTTTACAGTCACGACCTTGAAGCCGGAGATCGGCAAACTGATGTACAAAGATTACAAGCAGGTATGGGACCATTACATTATTTATGCGGTATCCACTCACCGAGTGTGTGTGGTGTTCTTATCATTTTTATTTTTGTTAGATTTCTGTTGCTGATCTGCCAGGACTGATTGAAGGAGCTCACTTAAATAAAGGCATGGGCCACAAGTTCCTGAAACATGTGGAGAGGACCAAGCAGCTGCTGTTTGTGGTGAGTAGTGGTAGTAACACAAGCTGAGGCGTGCATTTATGTTTGAGTGTGATCAGAATAACTAGCTGAAAGATGCCTCTGTTTGATAACAGAGTTTAATCTGTCTGACTGCAGGTCGATGTTTGCGGTTTCCAGCTGGCAAGTAAAACACCGTTCAGGTCGGCCTTTGAAGCTGTTCAACTTCTCACCAAGGTGAGACAGATGAATATGACTACCTTTTTGTTCTTACTAACAGTCTCCTCTTTGAATTTACCATCTTCATCCTCTCACCTTGGTCTTTAAGGAGTTGGAGTTGTACAAAGAGGAGCTCGTATCGAAGCCTGCTTTGCTGGTGGTGAATAAGATGGACCTGCCTGATGCTGAGGAAAAACTAGAAAAGTTGAAGGAGCAACTACAAAACCCAGATGGTAAATTTCGATGTATTTTTACAAATTATTATGTCTGTTTGAGTTTAAATTTGGGGCCCAAAATCATACTTAAGGTACTCCCTGCAAAGAAAAACGTTTTAATTCAATTGGCTCTTTAAGTAAATACGTTTATTACCTGAGTTCAGAAAAACTAAAGCAAATCTTTCCTTTCCTTTTTTTATATTTTTTTGAGTAAACATCTTATAAGACACATAATCAATTGTAGTGGCAAAACTGTGCTTACATGCTAAATGCTATCCAATCTGGACATTTGTTTTTACTTCGATGCATCTAAAGTCATTTTTTATGTTATATTTTTCGTATTTTCCAATTTTAGATGAAAATTAAAAAGGATGAGGTGGTGCAACAGGGACTAAATGCAACAATTAAAAGGGTTAACAGAGATATCAGTAGGCCAAAAAGGGTAGATACAAATCATTACATCTGTGTTGGTGTGAATATGTTAACAGGATAAATACATAGTTAATAATTGTTGAAACTAAGAGCTCTCTGACGACTCTTCAAGGACACTCCCACACAGGGTTTAAAAGCCTGCAACTCCTTTCCAGTTAGTTAGAACTGAAGAAGCCTCTTGGATGAGAGGTGAAACGTCTTCAAGAAACTGAAACAAGTCCAGTTGACAACGATACAGCACCTAGAATTACCATGACCTGGATCACTGAGAACCTCAAATACACTGTTAACACTTACATTTTCAACATTTAGTCTGTTGTTTTTCCTTCCCGCAGAGTTCTCTGATCTGCTGCCTGATGACATGATACCAAAGAACTATTTGACCTTCAGACACGTGGTTCCCGTCTCTGCCTCCACTGGGTTTGGTATCGAACATTTGAAAAGCTGCATCCGAGAATCACTCGATGAAGATGCAGAAATAGCGACTAAAGCCATCCATCAGGAAAGACTGCAGGCACTGAGGCACCAATGACATGAGCATTTGGGATAGACAGAAAGTGTCACACATTTCAGTGGAACCTACAGTGTACGATTGAAGGTGAGCTTGCCAAAAAAAAAACATGGAACTTTAATGGCAGATGAACATCATCCACTGAGGAAACACCTGCGAGAAGACAAACTTGGTGGTGTCGGTGAAGCCCTGCCCGTAGATGACTTTCTCACAGCCATTGTTACGAGGCTCTAGGAGTTCTGCTCGAGTTGAACGGTAGTTTGAATCATTTACTTATCCCAAAAAAGACAGGTGAACAGATGTTGGTCGCTTTCTTGCCAGATTCATTAAATTAGACAGAGGTGCATTGTATTTGTACCGTTTTCTGTTTGATCTGGTTGCTCACAATGATTAAGATTGTATTTATTTCTATTGATGTGTGTTGTTGGGGTGCAATAATTCAACTGTTTCTCACCAGATAACGATTCTCACATCTCAGTGCCAGATATGTCTGCCAGTACCTATCCGATATCAGTGCTCTTTTTTTACCCTGAAGTTTATAATCTGTATGTTTCCTGAGTAAAATTCACAACAGTCATTTTCTTAAAGGTAACATGAGGCCAGACATTTATGTGACACACCAAACTGAGTCTGCAGCCTGTCGTGACTGCATGTAACTGATAGCAGAAACACTGAACTTTGTGAGACTGTATCGATCGGTCACGTTTGGCATAGACCCTTTCCACTAAATAAGGCTTTTATTGGATGAGTGCATCTCAAGTGTGTTGTTCGTTGACTGTATTTTTATACAAAACAACTAATAAATGAAGGCAGTTGTCCATTAGACTTGCGTTCATTTTCCTCTTCAAGTTAGAGCTGTGGTTTCCAAGTGACCCCGTTACTCAAGGGACTGACAACGACCCCTGACTGAGTGACATATTTTATGGATATTATTTCATATTATGTTCAATGCATACTGATAACGGCACAGAAAAACTGATAATCTGTACATTTAAGCCAAATAGTGAATGCAATGGTCAGCCAGAAGCTTTTGCATAAAATGAGCAATTTAGATACATTTTGAGCATTTTTTCTCCTTGGCTTTTTGCCTCTGAAATGAATTTTCCGGGTATTTTTTGGAACTATACAAGTCTCAGAGTGTGATGGCTATAGAAATATGACACCATTCATTGGTTGCCTATTAACCTCGTTTTGATGGTGTCCAGCCTTCCACCAGGCTGGATTTTCAGGTCGAAGGAAGCGTGTCTGATATTGTGCAACCAAAACAGGAAGAGGCATTGTTTTCCCCTAGTTGCGATCCCCTGGTGACTCTGCTGCTGTTCCCTTGTCGATGTGTGTTACCTTTCACCACATGAGATGGTTCAGAACCGTTTCTACTACATCAGTAAGTAACACAACCTGCCTCCTGATAATACAACTTGGTGTCTAACTCTGCCTTTTCATATCACCTATTTCAGATCAAGATTTGTAGGTCAAATTGGGATTGTTATGGTTGTTGCCATCTTGCGTGGAAAGGCCAGTTGAGGTTGTTCTGATGAGGATGCCACCAGGGCGCCTTCCTAGGGAGGTGTTCCTGGCACGTCCAACTCGGAGGAGACCTAGGGGTAGACCCAGGACCAGGTGGAGGGATTACATCTCCTCTCTGGCCTGGGAGCACCTGGCGATTCCCCAGTCAGAGTTAGCCGACGTGGCTGGGGAAAGGGAAGTCTGGGGCTCGCTGCTGAAGCTGCTGCCCCTGCGACCCGACTCCAGATAAGTGGTTGACAATGGATGGATGGATGGTGTCTAACAACGCCTTTTCATATCACATATTTCAGATCAAGATTTGTAGGTCAAATTGGGATTGTTATGGTTGTTGCCAGCCGTAGCCATGTAACTGTTTCTGTAACAGTGACACCAACAGATATAAGACAGGGAATTGCTCAGGAGGCGAATTTGAAAAGTTTTCCATTTCCATTTGATAATGATCTAAACTTAAAAACTACAATTTAACGTAGTTTTCCTTTACAGATATGAATTAAATACTGAGATAAAGGGCTACTGTATATATATTTTTTACGGCCTCACAGGCTCCCATTAGGCTTTGGCGACCCCAAGTGGAGGCTGGGGACCTTCAGCACCAGTGAGCTCAAGTGAAAAACCAGGAGCTATTAGAAATGTCAGCATAGACAGATGTGTTGATGAAAGTTTTATTTTATATTAAATATATTACAATACTGAATGATTAAGAGAAAAAAAAATATGGGGATTGATTTTTGCATCATCAGTCTGTACAGCACACAGGCAAAATTAAAAAATAAAAAAACAGACAGCAACTGCAGTATTTCGATTTGAACTTGTACAATGGGGTTTTTCAAGGTTCCTGCAGCAGAGTGCTTAGGTGTTTGGCAGGATGGGACCACGTGGTGGAGAACTGGGCGGTTGGTCTGCTCCAGAACACGAATACATTCAAAGTCTCTGGCCAGACAGAGACAGACAGCTCATCTGCGGGGACATGTAGTCGCCCTGTTAGAATCTGTCGGTCCAACCGCATGCGCAGGCGGATACAGCAGATATGTTTGGAGGGTTGACAGCTGTACAATCACAGAAATCACTGCAGCCTGCATGTTCCCATCCTGAGCGGGGAGTCCCCAAGAGTGCAACATCCGTGACACCGGGACAAAGGTCTCACTGCTGCACAGATTGATGTTAAAAATGTTACTCAAGGGCTCTGAGAAGATGCTCTCCACAGCTTTTTTTAGCCCAGGAAAGATGACTGAGCTAGTCGACACTTACCAATTCTTAAGAAGACCAGGGCAAAGAAGAAGGCTCTGGCAGAAGGCAAATCATGAGCCCATACAGATCTCATTTACAACATTATGTGTCCAAAAAAGTTATATAATACAGATTAGCACATGCCGGAGGAACGGCCGCTTCTATTGGCCCCAAATGTGTTTCAAAAAAACTGTCTCCATTCAAACTCATCAACACACATTAATTACAATAATGCACTTAATTACTGTTTGAATCGATGCTGTACATAATGCTGAGAAAAAAGTGAACGTTACAAAGGTACTTAATAAAAAAGATACTAGTAGCAATATTAGTCCAATATTGTGAAGATCATATTACCTATACAGACCTAATGCATACATGAATTACAAATGAGTGCCCACACTGGAACGAAAACAGTAAAATGACGAACAGGAGGCCTTTAAGACAACAATTTTCTACACAAGGTAGAGCGATGAGTCGTAACTGTACAAACAATTTGCTTTTAGGGGGTGATGTGGGATCAGTTACCAAAGAAAATCCACCTGAAATAGCTACGCTGGCGTCAGTCGAAGCGCAAAAACTCCTTTCTCAATCATTTTGAAACCATGTGACTTCCTGCCACGAGTTACAAACCCAATTAGACGACGGCAAACGGGCAATGAGGGGGAAAAAAGTTTTTCAGTGGCATGCTCGTTACCCATTATGGTCTCACAAATAGCCTACCAGGGAAATAATTTGATATAGAACTGTCATGCTGTCGGTCTTCACAAGCTCAAACAGCAAGCACTGTACAGCATAGTTAATCATTTACAAGGCTAAATATCTCAATCATCACAGCTAAATCCAAAATGCACATTTTTCAAATCACAGTTTTTCCAGATTCTCGAGTTATTGACTTTGTGTTCTCTCATGTCAAGTGTAGAATCAGGTGGAAACTAAATACATCTTATCATCAATGGGGATATTTCCATATGAGTCGAAAAGTGGCCACGTCTATAACTACACCAAACACATCCCATCTGTTTCAGTCAGGAATGGCACATAAAACTATCTTAAATCCTCCTAAATAATACTCGTCGACGGCCGCATCTTTCTCCAAAAAATCTTCATCAATACTTCCTCAGTCATAACTGGACGTCCGTGTGTGTATTTCTCCCAGAGATGGATGAAACCCAGATAATATAAAAAACAATTTTTTTTACATTCTGCTGTGGATGGAGAAAGCTATATAGGTCACAGTCACACAGGAAAAAAAAAAGAGAAAGAAGGAGAAGCCAGAAGGAGAGGAAAAATAGAAACACAGACAGAAGGATGAGTGCTGGGGTCGTTTCTACACTTCTACACAGAAATCCACTTCTGCCTACCACACAACACAAGACAACAGGAAGAGGAGAAAAGAGAGAGGAGGTGTCGCTCTCTTTTCAAAATTAAAGCCAAAACATACTCTGTGTGTATCTTACTGTACATATTTACACACGCACAAACAAACCAAAGGGAGAGAGGGAGGGAGGCTGAGAGAGAGGAGGGTCGGGTCCATGTCGTGGGGTTATGGGCTATAAAAGGTGATACAATATGGGTTACCTATAGTGGAGAGCGTCTAAGCCTACAGAAGGTATAAAACCACTGCCCCCTCGCATGCGTTCCTTTCAGATCAGACAACTGTTCTTTTTCAGTGGGAGGAGGTTGCTGATAAACAGGGTTGTCTCATGCATACAGTGTCGGAGTTCTACAGTGATTCACGTGCGTCAAAAAAAATGATCCGACAAATGGAGCAATGCAGCAGTGTGATGTGTACGATGAGCTGCTCCTGACTCCGCTGCTCCGAGCGACTCAAAGAGGGGGGACGGTGGCATTGACATGAGTATGATGAGAGCCGAGCTGAGGAGGATGTGTGGAGGGTTTGAGGACAGGTGGGGTGGGAAGGAGGAGGAGGAGTGGTGGGTTTTTCCAGTCCCATAGATAGGTGAGGCCTGAGCAGACGGGAACAGCTCAGTCTGAGCTCCAGCTGAGTCTGGAGTGGATGTGGAGCTGATTTCTCCGTCGGCACTCCGCATCGTCTTGTAGAGAGACACTGAATGACGCCGTCTGGCAGGGCGGCCTCGGAGATGCTTGTACACCCTTACTCACACACACCTTTAGCCTGTTTCCACTCCAGTGGGGGGCGCTCTCTCTCTTTCTCTTTAAACGCTTAGAGTCAATTTTGTTTCGTTTTTGTGTTTTTCATTCATAGAAAAGGAGAGACAAGTGTAGTTCCTTAAGGTCTTTTGCAGAGTGGGTAATACAGCTGTTATATTGACGTCTCCCACAGCTGAGGAGACAAAGAGGGGGGGGGAAATGAAAGAAAAGACATTTTAATATTTGCCACAGTAAATGTTTGTCAGACACTTCCTCAGCCTCATTCTTTAAAGTGAAAATCTCAAAGATTTTAATTTAAGTGAATGTCTGTTAAGTCTACTGCCGATATAGAGGTAACACCACAGCCTGCTATTTATAAAATATTTATATAGTTGCAGCATTACAGACTTGTTGTCGGTCTCGACATTCCTAGAAAAAAAGCTTTATTAAGTTACTGCTAATGCAAACTGAACGTTTCCTCCTAATGCAGCTTCCCATTATAAAAACATTTAATTGGCGGAACCCGAGTTGACGTTAATTATGTAGTAATCACAGGAAATGCAACGAAGCAGTCAGCGAGCTGAACACTGAACTGCTGCTGTTTATTCAAAGAAACATTTACAGAACAAGACAATTGTCATTTTTTAACAGCAGATCAGTTTGTCATCTAGAAAATACATTTTTCATTGCGCCCTGCTGTTTGTGAGGCATAAAATAATGATGATGATGGGAAATAACTATGTCTAACTATGAATAAAAAATGTTTTGCTGCCCTCCAGGATTCTCCAGTAACTGAAAATCCTTGAGATTTTAAAGACGATTAGCAATGTTTTAGTAACCTTCACACTGCCATACACTGACCAAGTGTGAAGACTTTTACGATGACTGACTCGACCTAACAGGCAAGTGGTGCTGTTAATGAAAATGAACGTTGGGGGGACGATTAATTTGATCTCAAGTTTGCTTTGAGGACATCTCATGACATCATGAAAAGTTACACCTAGTCTGATACATTTCTTCAGTCTTCAGGGCTGATCAGGGCTATTCAACTACAAATTCCATTGTGCCAGATTTTGAAACCAGGAAATGTAGATCAGTGATACAACAGCTTGTTTAAAACAAACAAAAAAAAGTTTTAATTCAGAATATTATTAAGACTTTTTAACAGGTTTTAACATCTTCTGTAAGCAGTTTGATGAGGAATATTTTGATTATATAGTGGCTATCTATAAGCATATGTGTGAGACATATACACTATACATGTAGTTTACATATTTTATCGTATATCAGATGTATGTATGCTGGGAGACTGCGGCCCCTGATTAACCTCACATGTATGTTTAGCACTCACACACTTTCTAAAGACTGGCATCCACCTTCATGGCCAAGTTCACTTTCATTCACAAAAATGCAAACATTCAGTGTTGGTGCTGTCAGGATGAAGAGTGAAGTTGATCCCAACATCTACAGATCACCACACACAAGTCTTGAAAAACGGCAAGCCTTGATCGGTTTGGGTACGACATACACAATCTGCCTCGTGAATCATCACAACAATTGATGACTCTATAATCACCTTATCTGACACAATGACCATCTCAAATCACAAATTCATCATGTCGATCTGTCGTTTTTTTTCAGCAACTAGCTCAAGCTACAGATCCAGGTTCAGATTTATCCACATCTTTCTCTAAAACTGAACCTCAGCTGGTCTGCAGCTCAGTCTTGGGCAGGACATTTTACTCTGAACCACTTTGTAGAATCTTCACTGTATTAAAAATAAGTCATCATGGTGTAACGTAATCCTGTCTGATACTTGCCCTGGCACTCTGCCTGTTGGCTTTCCTCTGGTCGTCTGGGAGAGGGGGCATGGGGTACGGGTATCTCCTGCTGGATGCAATAGATCCTGTGGAGGAGGTGGGAGACTTGGCAGGGGATAGCGTCCTGAGGAAAAGAGGAAGGGACAGTATTAAAACATCACCTCTTATGTTGTGGTTGGTTCAGGATTATGTTGGCCAAAGACACAGATGGATAAATGAGGTGAGTGATTCAGGAAGTTGAGCTAATGTTAGATCTGTGACTTTGTGCAACATCCTCCTTCAGCTGCTCTAATTATTCAGTTTTCACCTTCCTACAGAGAGAGGTTGATCTTAAAAGCTCTTACTGCTGTTCACCAAAAGCACAGAGACAAACAGATCATGAAATCTGGTAAAAACTAAACTGTGCTCAGCATTTAGGGGCAACCTCTGCATAGAGCAGTACACTGTTCCCAGCACCGGTATGGACGTAGTCATAGTTTCCTGCTACTCACAGCATCACTGTTTCATCATCGGACACCGACACACAATTCACCTTCAGCTGCTGGTGAAGGTAACTTCTGCTGCCAGCTGAACCGGTGTGTAGTCTTGGTTTAAAAGTTGAATCCATGTGTGTGTTTAAATGATGAATGCCGGGAGCAGTGAGTGTGAAGAGGCGACTGGGACGACAGACCAGACCAGAGCTGGGTGGGAACTACAGACTAAGGTCCTGTTCAGTGAAGTAGCCACAGAGAGTCCGGCCCATGTACAGCAAGCTGTTCATACCACTGCTGCCTGGTGGTTGGAAACACCTGGAAATGTCCAAGTAATGGGGAGACTGAGGAGGAGCATTCTGGGCTGAAAATGATCAGGCTGTATGTCATGTAACATTGTGAGATGTTATTCTCAGTTCTGTAACCAGGGCTCCTAAATGTAAACCTCCACATGTCTCCACTCTCTCAGACTGTTTCTGTCCTTTAGTACTGATGGACGGGAGGGAGGACAGGAATGTGCTCCTGGACACAGTGAAGGTCTATAGATAACAGTGCTGATTAGTGACATTGAGCTTGCAAAAGTGAAGAAACAGTTGCTGCGTTGACATGGGACCGGCGCTCTACAGAGCCGTGAGCTTCCTTGTTCTTGTCAAGAAAACCTTGTGAGTTTGTGATCATCTATAGACTCTGAACACTGGTCGACCGTGGGCCTACAGTTTTTCACAGCAGCACAGTGATGATGTCAGCGCGGCGCCCACAACTTTTGGCGCGGCACTGACATCACACTGGCGCATGTGAGGTCACTGGGAACGAGCAAGACACACAGACAGTCGGTTACAGAACAACACACAACATGCAGAGGCGACAAGAGACTGAGGGGGAGAAGCAAAGAAGGGAGTAAGGAGAAATCAGGAGGAACATGTTGTATTATAAGTGTAACACTAGCACAGGCAGTCGGAGCCATTATCAATACAAGACAGCAGGAAAGAAAAATCTGCAAAGTAAAGTGCAGCTGATCGAAAAGAAATTAGTTTTCATTCAAACTAAAAGGAAGAATGACAAAAAATCAGGAAACATTATAATGTGAAGCAGAAAAACCTCATGAACCCCTTCTGGAAAATTCAAGTCGCAACATGCCAGCTGTCACTAACTCTTTCTCTACAGTATTACTTCTAAATGTCCACAGAAAAAACACCTGACTGGAGCTGAATGTTACTTTCCTTGACCAAGCGAACAAATCAAACCAAAAGTGAGGGGGGTTTTAGACAAGCGTGTGGGGTATAGGACATGGTCTGAGGTAATACCTAAGGTAAGGTCCTTCAGTGTTTTTATTCACATCTTCTACCCACTTAGTTACATCATAAAACTCTGTTTTGAAGCGAGGGGTTAAATACCTGTGGGAGGGGGAGGAGGGGGGTGATAGACACAACACAAGGAGGGGGGGAGAGAGAAAAGGAAGGAAGGAAAAGAAATAAATAAATAAAAAAGGGACAAAATCTCCAGAAATAAGCGTAAGTGTTGGAGGAGGGGGAGAGAGGAAGAGGAAATATTTTAGGAAAGCAGAGCAGAGCAAAGATATCCTGAACAAACACCAAGATGCAATTGAGAAAATGGTGAGAAAAATGGCAGACAGACCTGTGTGTGGTTTCAGATGAAAACGGCACCATGAAAATCACAAACAACTGTGTCGTGTGTCACAGGCTCAGTTGCATATTGATTACAAGTCACGTCATTCCAAGCAGTTAGCGTCTCGCTGCTCAGTCAGTCTCATGCTCGTAACGAGAACAGGGGCACTGCAGACTATTGTCAAACCCACAAACAAACAAACCGACACGGCAGGCTGGGCGGCAGCCGATGCACATTGTTCATTCACAGTCGACAGGCATGTACTGTTTGCAAAAAAACAGAGTTCACACTGCAAGAGACAATGGGATCTCACTGTTTTGTGACTCTTTTTACCTCTCTGTATCTCTGATGCTAAATTTGAGAGAAGCGTTTGCTTGGATTTTACGCCTTACCTCTAAAGGATAAAGACAGTAATATACTTAGTTTTGTTATTGTCAACAAATCCCATAAAAAGACGTAAACCAGCAATTGATCCCACTAGAACCTGCTGTCTGTGAAGCCAGACTGACTCAGACTCAGTTATTCCTCTGTGCAACTGAGCTGCATTGTTGTTCAAACACTATTCAAACACATAAATGGGTCAAATTCATTCATTGGAATGAATTCAGGCACTATAGTCTGTTTTGATTCTCTTCCTATAAACGTGTATTAATGCATGAGTGAACATAGCTCACAACAAATACATAGGTGGTTGTTTGAGGAATATTTGCTAAAAACTACACCTGTTTTTATTTAAACTTTTTTATGTGAAATTGTAAATATTTAAATGCATGGCTATTTAGACAGAAAACACTGTATCCAACATAATAATACAATTTCTTTCATTGATTTATCTGCCCTGAAATGCTCTCATCATGAGATGTTATGTGGCCATCTTTGAGTTTGTGTCTTGTCAGTGCATGGGACTGGGCACTATTTAGTGCAGGACACTTATAAATTTAAACAAATCAATCAATATAGGTTAGGGTTGCTGCCCATGGTATGAAAAAGTACAGTCATCACAGTACCATGTACATTTGATTATCTAGAGTAATTCCAAAGTGTAATTAAAAAAATATATGACATAATATTTTGTGGTATGACTGGTATACTAAGGATGTGTTTGTTAATGATTTGCATCTTCAGCACAAACCAACGGGCTCATTCATGCTACAGAAAAGTAGGAACTAAATCTTGAGAGACTAAAACATTGTTTGGTTTTGTCTTTTCATGGGGTTTGTTGACATAAAATACATAAAACCAAGAATAAAGCCTGATTAGTCTATTTGCCACTAGTGCTGCTCCTTATGTGCATATCACACAAACACTGATCTCATGACACAACCGACTCGCCAGACAGGACTTACTCTGTGGAGTTTGAGCGAGCGCGGAACTTCTTTCCTTTGAGTTTCTTACGATTACCACTCAGATTCCCTGGAGAGAGACAGAACATAAGTACACACTTTAAATACAAACACATACAATATCGTGCATAATATTTACTGATGGGGCAACAGAGGACATGTATGAGTTGGGCTGTAATGTGTTTGTTTCCTATATATCAAGGAAAGAGGCTGCACTTAATTTTCAGTCAAACAATCAATCAATCAATGAACTAATTGAGAAAATGATCTATGAGTGGGGATTTGTGTATTACCTTGCCACGAGTTGCTCCTCGGTCTCCCATTTTCACAGATGTCAGAGATGTGTTTGGCATCTGGGATTCTCTCACTCCATGAGTGGGATAGGCCGTTAGATCTACACACACACACACACAAACACACGGACGGACGGCATGGACAGATGATCAGTACAACGTCGTTCTTCCAAGCTGCTACAAATGCCCCCACTGCACTGGTGGAGACGAAGGAGACGCTGAAACCATCGCAGCAGATGGCGACGTTATGAGCCATGTAACAAAACCATGACAGCTGAATGTGACATGGTATGAGGACGTAGCACTGAGGCATCTTCTGCTCCATTCTCTGTTATGAACATTTTGGTTCTGTTAAAAAATGTTCACAAAGAGAAAGAGAGAGGGAGGCGCATAATGAAAGGCATGATGGTAAAAAAGCATGATATGAACGCACATAAACACCCCGGTGATTCAGAGGGCACATACACACACACAATTATCCAGCGAATGAATGAGTGATGATGAGATGGCACACCTGAAGCCAAACAGTGAGATGTTCTGATAAATGGAGATGGAGGGGGTGAAGGACAGGGTGTAAATCTGCAGGTGCGACACACAGGCTGACCTCTTCTTGGAGCTGCAGCCGGAATTGGTGCTGACACCCGGAGGCATGTCGCTGTAAAACGAGTCTGCGTCCCCAGGCTTTGTGACATAGTCGCCTGGGGGCATTTGCCTGGACATACAGAAGAATGTTTTTAGAAAAGAAAGAACAAAAATTACAGCAACAATCTAACCAAGAATTGTATTACTAAATGTTTGGTGTTGGACAAATTATTTTCATTCTTTGAGTGCAAAACATTGAAAATAGAGTTAGAGCAAGCGAACCGGCAGAATCGTCGGTGAACCTCCGACTCAACATAACGTCTCTGTTTGTAGGTCCTGTGAAGAGAAGAAGGAGTATCTTCAGTGCAACGGTAGCAAAGTTGTACTGTACAGTTATATGTTTATTGTGACCACTTCAACCAAATACAATAATTGATTAAATAATTTAATTATTTGGGTTTGTTTGGGTTTAGGGTTATTGTGTAATTCACAACATAAAAAAAGCAAAGTCTTGAAAAAGAAACATTTTGTCTCGAACATGCTTTTTTTTCATTCACATCCTGTTAAAGATCTCACAAGTCACAACCCTTGGAAATTAAACATCACACGTGCAGGCTACAGGGACACTCACTTGTAACACCAGGCTGTAGCAGCCATAATGAGGGCGAGGAAGAGGATGGAGCCGACGATGGCCCCGATGATGATGTTAGTACTGGTGATACCTGAGACAGAGGAAGAGAGGACAGTGTGGAGCAGAATGTTAATTTGATGTGTGTCGCTTGTTTCCTGAGTCACGTGGACACAAGGGGATACACAAACCACAAAACACTGCAGCAGAGCACAAAAACACAGTACATTTAGCAGGAAAGGTGTAAAAGGAGAACAGGGGGGACAAGCTGAGAACAAGCTCAGCACAACTCTGAGGGGAACTTACATGTGCAGTAGATTCCCGTTCAGAAAAAAAAAACATTAAAAACATCTGAAATTCTTCAACTCAGCAATAGAATTAACCGACCGAGGTGAGCTGAAGTCGGGGTGAGAGAGGAAGAGGAGCAGGAAATGACATCAAAGACAGGACTAACACAATGAAAAGGAACTCAAATCTGACCTCAAGTCACTCCGTCAAAGACATCAGCCTGTCGACAAAGAATGAGTGTGAAAATAATGACAAACAAAAAGAATGACATGCATGGTTCAGTGAATACAAATGCGGCTAGTTTTAATGAGCGGACGTGAAACGCGGATGCTAAAATGATGAACAATGCAACAAAAAAGCACAAAAAAAAAGCTTCAACGTAACATTTGTGAATGGGAGGGATTTTAAAAGAGGAACTGAAAGAGATGAAGTGGTGGAGAGAGCTGAGAAGTGGACAGCTGAAAAGAATGAATGGAGAAAAGGGAGAGGAGGTGCAGATGAAGAGAGGAGGTGGGGTGAGAGAGAGAGCATCAACATCTGTACCTGAAACTGAGGCTGTGGGTCCGACCACGAGATAACTGAGAGGAGACGTGGAGTTACAGTCCTCTCCTGCCCAGCCCAGGTAACACACACACTTCAGCTCGCTACTGCACACCTACGGCATGAACACGGAGAGACCAGGTTAAACACATTATCTGTCTCATAACTGTGAGTTCTCAGGTTTTTAAAAACGTTTTAAAGTCCAATATCAGCTCGATATCAGTTTGGAAAGACTGAGTGTGATTCAGATATTTTTTAATAGCTAAAATTATAGTCAGAAATAAAAACACGTATCAGTTCAATTCCCTTGTTAGCACTTTGAATTGCCTTGCTACTAAAATATTTAAAGAAAAAGCTGAGCGCTTCACTTCCTGGAAACAAATAATATGCTACTACTCAATAGTGGTATGTTATTCTGTACCTAGTTTGAGATTTTAGGAAGTAATGCTAATGTTTAAAATTGTGTAGTCAATATATTAAATTTGTGAGGGTTATTGTAGGGTTATTAAACCTTGTCAAGGTTTAAATGATGATGTTATTGACTTATTGAAAGGATTTCTGAGGTTTAAAATCAAGTGTGGCACAAGAAAGTTGGACAACTTGCCTAAAAGATTATGTGATACTATAATATGACACTGGGGGCCAATAGTTGAAAAAAAAAAACAACAACAGCAGAGCTGCGGGACAGGTGTAATATTCAGAGCTAGGTTAAAATCATACATTTACAAGAAAATAACTCACTTGTCTATGAGAAAAACACTCAAATAAGCATTACATTATAAATATGTGGGAAAAGTAAAAAACAAAAACAAATGTGTACCCCGTGTCCGGAGCAGACAGTTTTGTCAGTGGTCCCGGGGCAGGTGCTGAAGTTGAACTGTTGGATGGGGAGACACTTGTGATTAAAACATATGCGGTCCGTCCCGCAGGCCGTCCCATCCTCAACATATCCGAGGTCAGTGTCTCCATCGATCACCACGTGAGCACCACTGGAAAACAAACAACACGGCTCATTTAACGAGAGAAAGATTGTGGTGAACGCACATTAATGTTGGAATAAAAATCATGAGGATGTTGTAGCACAGTAGATATGAGATTTCCTAAGACAGTGACTGATATCAGCTGTGAGCAGTAAACAACCAGGGAACAAAATTTCCCTGAGACAAAAGATACATCACACACAATGTCTTTTTTAGGCTTGTGGTTATTGCTTTGAGCATTTTGAGATGTGTTCTTCCTCAGTGATTTGTACCTGCAGTCAAGAGAAGCACTGTGTCGGGCGACAGAGAAAGAGGTCAGCCCTCCCTGCAGCTCTCCCAGTCGCGGGGAAGGTGAGATGTTGGAGCACAGCAGGTAACCGCAATGAACATCCCTGAAATACAAACATGTGCAGTCACAGAGAGCAGAACTCAATGGTAACAAATCAGGTAGAGGGTTCAGAAAAGACTGTCTCACTGTTTGTTACACTGGATCCAGGTGTCCTTGTCCTTCCCACAGTTGCCTTTCTCCGTGCCCTCAATGTTTAACTTCTCGTAACAGAACTTGTCAGCCGCTGTCGCCTCTGAGGGAGACGCATAGACACGCGATGAACATTCAGATCGAGCACAGGGTGTTACTCCTGGACTCATTTGCACATTGGATTATTGCACTTACTCTCTCCCCAAATGTACTTGCACTGTCTGTCTTTGGTTTTGCACCTTCCGTTGAAGCAGCGACCCTGTAGAGAGAAATACAGTGTCAGAAATATCAGCGGCGCAAGTAAACCATTTTTGTCTAGTTTAAAACATAAAATACAGTAAGACCCGGAAACCACTTTTCAAACATCTCACCTGGTCTTTTTCACACGTGTAGCCATCCATCTTGTGCACATTCAGCGGACACTACAAAACACAGAGAAAAGTGATGCTGTGACGTACTGAACGAGCCAATATTAAGTTTAGAGCTCCGGTGGGGGAGAAGCTGATGCTCACCTGGCTGGAGTTGCCTGTGCAGTTTTCTGGGATGTCGCAGTCATTCACTGCATCTCTGCACACCACTCCCATGAACTCCATCTGAGGGAGCATACGATAAAGGTTAAACAGACTCCACTGAAATTCATTTATTCATTCGCTTTGTCTTATTTGGCTCCTTCAAAACCAGAGAAGAATGAAATTCAAATGCATCTAAGTGAAAATGGCCTTTTGAAGACCAAAACAGTGATATTCTTTAGGGGGCTCCTCCTTCAGCCTGCTGCCATGAGCTGTTAGCATTTGACACCGGAGCAGAGGATGAATCCGTTGTGTACCTGGCAGTTGTTGCAGCAGAGTCCATTGCTACACTTGGATCCTTGGGTCAGGGTGCACTTGTTACAGCAGGCACCCCCCTCTTTGGCACACTCCTAAAAGACAAACAAGAAAGTGTTCTCAGTTGTTTTTCTTCTGATTTGATGCAGATTGTTTGTGACTTTTATGTAACACATTATCCCCTCACACGAGTTTAATCCTTTTAAACAGACGTCTCTCTGGACAAACTCTGTGATCATGTAATAACTTGTAACATTGTTTATCCAGCGCCCATAATTCTCCAATGAAATGACTTCATTACTTTAAATTGACTCAAAGTCTGACACAGCAGGCGCTTCTTTTGATGGGTAATTGACTTTGGATGATTATCCAGTTACTTTAGGCTCGTAAATCTCCCTATTAGCACTCATCAGGTCTCGTCTGAAACCTTCCACAGGGCTGATCAAACCAGACACATTTATTGAATTATTTAGCATTTTCTCACCCATATTACAGCTGACCGAAGGGTCATTCCATGCCAACTAACCCAGAATTCAGAACTAAGATTTTCTCTAAAATGTTTGTGTAAAAACTTCTATTAATACATGGGACCTTGCTAAATCCTAACGCTGTACTCCAAAGTATTTGGAGAAGGAGAAGAAGAAGAAGAAGAATGGGCAAAAAAAATTATTAAAAAAATTATGAAGAAGTAATATAAAATCTTTATGTGCAATATATAATTTATATATGCAATGAATATTAACACATTCATAAAAAAAAGTTTCAAGGCAATTAAAACAATCATTCTTGGCTAAATCTACATTTAAGATATTAAAAAAGGGGGTTTTCCGCGCCAAATCTAGGATCTGTGGTGTTCTATGTTTCATGCGGGAACATTTACGTTCTAGATGTGACAGAACTATATTAATACTGCACAGAACCAAAATCTGGTTGCAAGACAGTGGAGATCTTAATTTTTGAAAAATGAAAGATTCTTCATTTGGGCAAAAAAAACTAAACTATTTGTTTTTATTAAATGGATTACTGTAACTTTAATGCAAGAACTATTTAAATGAATACATGTTTCCAAGATTCCTGAAAGTCTCTTGGATGTTCAGGACAAATTTTTTTTAAAACCCAGCAAAATATAAGCAAGTTGTCAGGCCAAGAATACACAAACCATCAATCACAACTTCAGTAATTCATATCTTAAAAAGTGTTTTGGGCACAGCTATAGGATTTTGCTTCTTTTTTTTTTATTTAATAGGGGGTCTCAGTGAGTTTGCATGGATTGACTCCAAAATGAACAAGGACATAGTCATCTTTGTTAGTGTATTTCATGTGAACCTTGTTAAGGTTCCATTTTCCGTTCCGTTTTCTAATCCGCTTTTTCCCTCACGGGGTCGCGGTGATGTTGCCCCCTTTTTTCGGGGGGATTACTGGAGCCTATCCCAGTTACTCGATGGGCGAAGGCCAGGGTACAACCCTGAATGAGTCGCCAGCTCATTGCAGGACCCTTACTGATGGCAGAGGCTGCCACGCACATCAGGAGCAATTTTAGGGTTCAGTATCTTGCTCAAGGACACTTCGGCATTTAGCTCAGTCCCGCCCAGGGGAGCCTGGATTCGAACCAGCGACCTTCCGATCAGTGGTCGAACGGCTGAGCTACAGCCGCCGATTTCGATGCCCTCTTGTG
>OMLP01000027.1:5528-19323 GCA_900302685.1 Spondyliosoma cantharus | reverse complement strand
CGCTGACGTTGCTGCAAGCTAGCAACTCTTACAATCAGTTTAAGTTGATTAAATATCAGTTAGAGGACACTTGATCAAGAACAATGAAATATGACTCAGCTGCATTCACTTGCTTGGCACACAGCAGGAAAATCAACAACTGGCTCATTAACGAAGCAGAGACCTTTGCTGCATCACAAATGAAGCACACCTTAGTTGCACAAAGTGTGCACGTTGTGAATTTCATCAGATGCTCTAGTCTGGCACAAAATCCACTACATTAAAGGCAATTCGTCCAATAAGGGGCAACAGCAATTTTGTCTGACTTTAATAAATGCTTTCTAAATTGATCTCAATGGAGTCTGGCAGCAGTCCCTGAATAAAAGAGTGGCCATTAGTGAAATGTACAACCTGCATCACGAGACAAATTCAGAGCCAAATCAGAGAGTAAGTACACGTCAAGCAACTATTAAAAGTATCGACTTCTACACACTGCATGCTCAAGGTTAAGCTTACCAGCTGTCTGATTCCAGCTCCAGTAAGGACTGACTCCTGTCAGAGGCACACTGCAGACACCACATTATGCAGTCTGAGACCCTACACCAGACCCATAACCACTCTGCTCTTGATTAGTCCATCTCTGGGTTAAATGTAGCTTTGGAAGCCTAACCGCACAGCTTCAGTCTCGGACACCTCTCTTACTCTGGCCTTCCTCCAGAGCCTTACGAGGAGGGGCGCTCGCAGGAAGAGGGAGGGAATTCCTCCAGAGGAAACTGGGTCGTGTGGCAGCGGGAGCACTGGTGCCCCACAGATGAGGAGGGTCTTAAACAGGAAGGGGCAACAAGTAAGATGTAAAAATGGAAGGGAGATCGGGCAAGCTCTGATGGTGATAGCATCAGACAGGCTTTATTAATAGCTAGAGAATCTGGATGAAAGACAAAGAGTGGGGAAACCCCTGGATATACCGTCCCATTTTAGCTGGTGTCACTGTGGAGGTATGTCTGTAGTAATGTGAGCTTCTTATCAGTTCCAACTTCCAGCTCCTATGGAAGACATATACCGTGTTGGATAATCCATACTTTACAGCTGCAGATCAAGGGCCTAAAAAGGGTGCTTAAAATGATTGTATGACTACCACAGTCATCTAACAGACAATGTAGAACAAGCAGCAGCTGCTTGGCCAGACGACCTCGCCGAGCTATCCTTTAAACAAACAAGTTAATAGGGAATGTTTGACTCACAGTCCCTCCCATCTCTGTGCTGATGGTTAGAGTGATTTCCCCCAGTCTATACCCCCGCCTAGGCTCAAGACGTGAGCAGTGAGGGGCCTATCCATTTCCGCATAATGACATCATTACCCAAACAACGGGCATGTATCAAGTGGGCCAAAGATGTTATCGAACCAAGGCCACCATGCAGTGTAAAGTACTGAGATAACATTTCATGAAATTTGTTTAGTAATTCTTTTAAGCCGCGCACACCCACAAAAAACAAACAAACTACGGACTAAATAATGAATAACAAGTCACAAAAATAATCAAGAATGGCAATCAGTACAGTGGATACCACCACCGTGGCCCAACAGTCGCCTTTTGTAGTCATTCATAGACACTGGCCACCAAAATTCACCTGATTCAAGATTCATATTTAACAAAAATGTTAAAAAAATGCCTTTTCTCGAGTCCTTTATCTGGATCCACACCAAAAGTAAATGGGATCTATTCTGTGCTGTGATACCCATCCTTTTCATGGAAATCTGTTCAGATGTTTTATGTGTGATCGTGCCGACGATCCGACCAACTAACTAACTAACTAACTAACTAACTAACCAACAAAGATACAGACAAGGGTGAAAACGTAACCTTCTTGGCGGAGGTAATCATTCATGGTGGAGTGACGAGGGTGAGTTCAGGAGGCTCACGGCTTGAGGAAAGAAGCGGCTCTGTCGTGTTGTCTTTCAGTACCCTTTGGGCTCTGTGCAGACATCTCACTTCACAAATATCACTGACTAAATCAGACACTCTGTCGTTGTGTTGTCACATTAGGCTGCGGTTCACTGTGCAACATGTTGTGTTCCTCTGAACAGAAACGCCTGGTTCTGCCGTGTGTTTAGCTCCATTCGTTTTTTAGCTCCATTTGCCAAACTCACTACAGGACTCTACCGCCCGCCTGCTGCAGCTAACTAGCGCTCCTGCTGACTTTGGATTTGTTGTTCACAATGTAGCGTCATTGAGGCAAAAAATACTATGCGCCTTTCAGATATTAACATATCATGTTTTTCTTAGGTGTCGTCACGCTGAGCAGCAAGACAGTGATTGTAACAAGCGGCGACACATCGCTGTGGAGAGAGAGATTCCTGTCATCCTGGAGGTGTCCAAGGGAAGATCATCTGATCACTGCAAACACGTTCTCTATTGCCTCTGAGCCAACAGGACTCCATTAGCCTACACGCTATAACGATAATTAAGAGTGAAGAGGGAGATTGCGTGTTCATTATAGTTAATTATAACACAGGAGTTAAGATGATCTCCCAGAGGACAAATACGGAAAACTCCTTGACCGTTCTTCTGGATATTCAACTCTGGGCAATGCTCAGGAAATCTGATCCTTTATGGCCCAAAGCTTAATAAAAATAAATAAAGTAGAGATGAGCTGAAGTGATGCACAAACCTGCATAAGACCCGAAACTGATACTAAGTCTTGGTTCCTGGCCCAGTCCAATGCAAGTTTAGGTTAAAGTAGACGTTAATTTAAACATCGAGCCCTGTGCTATATAATCCAGTTGGTTCCCTTTGGCATTAATCATGGCCACGAAGCTTAAGATAAAGCTGCAGCAGTTCACACCTACATCTGTTTGATTGCAGACAGGGAGTTTTAAGACAGCTGCCTTTGATCAGACCTTGGGTTATTTCTGTCCCTCTCGTCTCTATCTTGACAGTAAGGGGCGAGACTGTAAAGTCGTTAGGAGTGAAGTGGTGTATTTTTACCTCACAGACTGTACGATACTAAAGGGGGAGGAACTTGTCAACATACCTTGGCAATGTGGCACATTTTAAATGATTCATGCACTCAACTTTGACTGTCCCTTTACAGTGATCAAATCCAAGTTAATATGGGCAGCTTTAGTGTCTCCAAAAGGGCAAGGAGAGGTTAGCCAGTGGGAAAAATGTTTGAACTGCAATAACTGAGATTTTGTGAGAGGATGAGGTCCAGTATTCAAACTAAAAAAGGGAAAATGATCGGTGTACCACCTCACTTAAATTTCACAACTGCCAACGGGTTGGGCACTTTACCTCACCAAGTACATAAATGTTGTGAAAGCATCTTACAAATAATTCTGATGGTATATGCGTCTGTTCGGCTAAATTGAAAAGAATCCTGAAGAGAACTGGTCATTGCATTCCACCACTGAAGAAGCTACAGTCGAGCCAAATCAATACGTCAACATGAAAAAACATCCTATCCAATAACCTTAACTTTTCCTGAGGTGTTTCGTAAGCTCATGTCATGTCTTAGGAACAGTATAACATTCTTTATATTTAGGGACTAGGTCAATATTTTGGTCAATATAATGTGCTTGTTTGCTTTTTCTTTCTGAGTGTTGCATGATAAGATTGAAAACACTCTTGTGTCTGTGCATTAAGTATGGAGCTGGACCCTGGAGGCGATTAGCGTAGCTTAGCATTAAGACTGGAAACATCGCTCACAGGTTGTGTCCCAATAAACAAAACACAAACACAACTACACGCCTCTGAAGCTCAATAATGAGCAAGTTCTACCATTTTATTTAATCTGAACATTAACAGAAATTATTTCTGGTGTGCTCTGACTATTTCTTCAAAAAAAAGCAGTTTATCCATGGGGCAACAATAAAGTCACTGTACCTGGCTGATGCTCTCCAAGAGAGGAAAATGTCAAACTACAGTATAGAGCAGCAGTTTACAGCCTTTTTGTCAGATGTACACCCCCATGCTCAAACTTACCCCTTCATCAACACCAACATTTATATCAACATATCAACCATTTACCCATGACCTATTTCACCTGTTTATCTATCCCTGTTAGTATCATCATTATATCATGTATTGTACACATAATATTATGTAAATAATTCAGCACCTCTTAAATCCTTTTCGTTTTGTTTTTCGCTTTGCCATAGTAGGTGGGTGTATTGCACCTTTACACTGGTTGCCACCAGCCATAAAAGAGAAATGAATGAAGAAGAAGAAGAAGATCAGGTGGCTAGCAGGCCAGCTACTCCAACAGCGTGTGGATTCAGCTGCTGCATAAATTCATGTCGGAGGAGACGACAGTCGAGAGTGAGACACACACCTGTAAAAAGATGATCAACAGCATTCATTCTTTTGGCCACAATAACCACGTAGTAAGAATTCTGATTTGTTGATTATTTTTAAATTATTCAAACTGGTTGAGCCACGACATAATCTTTCCACTTCTGACACCCAATTAACTGCAGAAGTGTCCCCTGGGTACAGGTACACCAGTTGGCAATCACTTGTATAGATTATAAATGGACGATGGTGGGTCCTTGCTGGTATCTATGGTTTTTCAAGGTAAAGGACTTACATACAGACTGTAACATACATGTAATTACTTAGTGGGTAATAACAACTGTGTACCATCATTAGAAAAAAAACCCATTCTTATTATTCCGCCACTGCTAACTATCAGGTTGCATCAGTTTCCCTCCTGACCTTTAGGGCGCGTGTGCAGAATGACACTGAAGCAAGCAGACTGGGCTGTACATGACAAGAATAACTAAACGCTGCACCCTCAATATGACCGCAATTTCAGCGAGACTGATAAGATCTTGACATGTCAGCTTTAGCTGAGCATGGCCCTCCTTTCAATATAGTCAGGTTACTTGTATCCATGTCACTGCCATGACTGTTATGGGCTTCCTCATGTGTTAATATCTATCTATCGCACCCTAAGAAGCCATTGAGGAATTCACAAAACAGCTGGTCCTTCTAGAGCAGCTGAATAACTCTGACCAAGTGCTTTCACACCGAGTTTGGAGACAGACAACTCAACAGCGGATGGCTCTTTTAAGGGCCTGCGTAACAGACACACCTGTCACGCTCCGTCTAGACTCCAAAGCGGAAACAGCAGGAACTGTCGTCCTTGTATTAATCCCTACATCAGTTGCGGCTCCTCAGGAGGCTCGGCAGAGTGTCACAGCTCGGGTCCAGCCATACGATCCCCCTCTCCTCCTACACAGCCCTGTAACCTTCATCTACAACATCCACCTCCTTCTACATTTGGAGTAACAACATGCCACTCCCACAGCGCTGATACATTTCACATATTGCACGAGGCTGGTTCTCATCCAGCAGGGACAAAAATAGAGTCATTGACAGACACTGCATTTTCTGCTCCGCTTGGTAAGTAAATTGACCAGTCAGTGTGAGGGGGGGTAGCTGGAGACAAATGTGTCTGCATGTCCACCTCCCCAGATGGTACCACTGCAGCTGAAAACAACAGCAGTGATGATTAGAAACCCAAGGATCTGAGATTCAGGCACTGGGGGCCGACATTTTCAACAGGGTGCCCTGATAAATAAAGCACCAGATCGCACGAATGACACCTTGTTTCTGCGCTGACGATGGGACATGATGAGATGCAATCAATCTTTTTTCTGTGCTGTAGCGTTAAAACATCATTCATCACACAAATCTACATCAACTTATCAAAAGTGAGGACATGCTTTAATTGTAAATTAAATATCTCTGGGTTTTAGACTGTTGGTTCTGTCACCTGGGGCTCAGCGTACTTCTGAGCAGTATGGAGTGCTGCATGGATAACGTATCTTTGCAGGTTAACCCAGAAGTTAGAATTGCCCTGGCTTCCTTAACAAAAAGGCTATAGGAATTTTTTTGAGGAATTTTATGATACTTCAACATTTTTAAGTTTTCTATTCTTGAAGCATAAATGAAACTGCTAGAAGTATAAAGCTAAAGCTATACACTACCTACATCGCAGTGGCATGACATCAATGTCACCATCTCTCTACACACGCTTCACTATAAATTGATCTACAAGTTGTCAAGTTAGGGTAAGAATAGCTTGCAACTAAAGTCCACCTATAAAGACGGACTAACGAGTAGACGAGTCTCTGTGTTTGGTGTAATGACATTTAATGTCCCCGACAAACTCTGTGGTCTCATTCAGCCACTTCATAGCAACCACCTCTTTTAAGACAAAAAGTCCTAAAGACTTAAGTCTTCATAATTAACTGATATATTTTATATCATAGACAAGACATGAAAATCTCTTAAGCTTGTGTTAAGCACAGACCTTATTACAGGCATTTAACCAAAACCTATAGACCTCAAGACAAGGGAGCCAGAAGTGCTAAAATGCTAACCATATTCTCGGTTTTAAGACTCTCTTTCACTATTTTATGACCATCTGTGATTCAAAGACTGCTGCCGCTCTCAAAAGCCCTTCATCCAAAATCAAAGTCCCCTTAGGAGGAGGGTTGGTATCATCACTCTCTATTCCCTGCTGTGCTGAGCCTGGTGCTTCGTTGGGGGATGGGGAGTGACGAGGTCTGAATTTAGACACCAAACGTCATATACCCCAGATATATATAATGTAATCTATTCCACATTATATCAAAAAGTAGGCTTGTTATCATGAAAATCAAACGAAGCCTACACCTTGCTTTGTTTGAGCAACCCTGTCTCCTACAAATTATGTTTACACACTACTAATTTGTAACAGCAAATACATTTTGAGAAAAATGTAATACTAACCAAATGATCATTTTTTATTAACATGCCTAATAAGGAAAAGTCATCACATGTTCTCGTGGTGACTTAAGCATGACAATTAGTTTAGAGGTTTGCATTTAGGTTTGGTAAAGAGTGGTTGTGGTTGAATATTGAAAAATCTAATTTGCACTATACGGTATGTGTCTTTTTTATTGTGTAACCAAGATCTAAGTCATTCACTAATGTTAACAACAGTGTTTCAGTAGCCTAAAATTAACCATACGTGAGATGAAGGACTGCCACTGAACAGGATTCAGGCAGCAATTACATTTTCAGAGTTGGTTTTAAAGTGTGTTTGTTGTAGCCTGAAAAACGAGATTATATTTGACCTGATTCTTTTTACAATCCACTTCACCTTAATTATGAGCCAGAACTAAATGTACATAAACAGGCACGCTATTTAAACAACATCAGCAGTCATGGATGCTGTTTTCCATTAGCCTACATCAACTTGTGCATGCAGCATGTTTTCACCGACAACATGTCAAGCACGTATATCATTATCTTCTGTGTAAGCACCATGTCCTGTTTACAGACGCTGGGGAATATGTTCATTTTGACACAAAAACAAAGATCTAGGCAGCGACGGCCCGCCTCTAGCTGCATGACCCATGCCCCAAACTGAGCGTGGCCCAAGTCCGGCCCTGCTGGCCGACTGTGTCTCTGGGCTGTCCGCTCTAAAGCTGTTTGGCTCCACTTCAGCCCTGTAATCCCTGAGCTCAGAACCCACCCACGTGTGGCCTTCAGAGGGTGGTGGCGGCCCTGCCCTCCAAGCCTCAAGCCTCTGCACCGGAGAGACAGCGAGAGTAGGAAGAGGGAGGATTAACTTAACTAACCGCTGGCTCCCATCATGCACATGCATGTTGCTCCTGGCAAGTGAGGAATACATATATGACAAACAAGACTTTGCTTACTGAAAGACAAATACCAACCGCATGCAAGCGTCTACACACTCGTGCACCCATTAAGCACACGTGCACATGCAAACCACACTATACTGTAAAGCCAGCAAGCTGCAGAGTCAGGAGCTGGCAGCTGAAAACACAGTTGATGTTATGTTGATGACCATATGGCAATGAATCTGTTCAGTGTCTATGCTGTGCTGTGGTAGCCCCTCGGACCACAGCGCAGTTATTCAGCTTATCTCTGTTAATCCTCCTGCTGTAACTCTTCCTCCATCCTGTTCCTGATCTGCCTGGTGCCAAACCAACACCATTAAGCCACAGCATTGTAGTTAGACCTAAACACTGAGCAAGCTCACGTAGATGCTGGGGAAGTTTTAAACGATAGTTTCAGACTTTGGTCTTTTCTTTATAGTTTTGTCCATCAATATTATCAGGTAGTGCAAAGCACGACCCATGAGCAGTCTGAGAACCAGACAGTAAACCAATTGACAGCTTAACCAAATACTCTAAACGACAGGGTAAAAGTGAAAGTGAACATAACCTGTAGGGTCAGTCATAATCCGTCTTTACATAAGAAACCTACCACAACTATGGTAAGTAGGGTCGGACAGAGTTCAAGCAGAAAGTGAGGGTGTAAACAGCGATGGTTGTTAAAAAAAAGGAACGCATTTCAAAAAGCATTTCATGTCTACATTTGTGCCCATGCGCAGCGAGCAATCATGGTAAGAGTGCTGTGGGCATGAGTAAGTCAACCCTTCAGTGCAGAGAATGGAAGAGTGTGGGCCGAACATCTACGCAGTGTGTGGCGATGGAGGGAGTGGGGGAGCACGAGGGAAAAGGACTGAACGGTGCAGCAGGGATAGCAACGTACATGGCCGTGGCCTTGTAGTCCGAGCTATCCAACCATGAGAGCAAGTTACTGTCACGCTCTCTGTGTCTCTGTGTGGTGGAGCTCGCCCATGACCAGAAGCACATGTACGGCCCTTTGAGAGAGTCACTACGTGGGTACCTGCCAGGGTACCTCCCTGCAAGAGCCTCTCCCAGTGTGTCTGGGGGAATGTCACCACACAGTCTCAGCCCTGCTGTTAAGATCCTGTTAGCAATGGAAACATTACCACTTAACTTGTGCTTTTAACTAGCAAACTTTTACTAGAGCCACTCAACCCACCTGACTGGCTTTGGTGATTCTGCCGTATCCCCAGGGCTCAGCAATTTGCGATAATGTTTTATAAAACTGATAGGAATGATTGCCAAATAGACTACAACAGGCTGTGACAAACCAGATTTATCCTTGAAGTAATCCAGTCAGATTTAATCTCAGCAAGACAAAACAAGGTATAGCTCTGCATCAGACTCAAAAAACACACACTGTCATTCCCAGGCATAAATCCTTGAATGGTGAATGGTTTCACTTTCTGTATTTGTGCCACAGCTCAGGGTTGAGCTTTTATCATCAATTCCCATCGTCAGTGTTTGTTATTTTTATTTTTTTTTGGGGCTGAACGCTATGCACACAATCTGAGCCACCCTGATGCTATCTGATGATTCAAGGCAGGAAGCATTTTTCAGATGTCCTCCGCAGATACAGAGCATGGAACTGAATCATTGGCCAGCTCAGAAGTCCAACTAATGGAGATTTGTTGATAAAACCTTCCCTAAAAATCAGATTTCAGCCGACCAAGTAATACACGATAACATTCGATAATGTAGAGGCTTACATTCACAAACAACTCATCACCCACGTAGCGTGCAGTCGAGACGAGCCTTTGCTCAACACAAGACACACAGCAGATCCTGACATGTTAAGTCTGCACTGAAAACAGATGAGAGGCTCACAGTGACGTAGACCTGAGGCACTGGTGAACGAGCTGCTGCTTCATTAGTATTCATAAACATTTTGCTATTCCAGGAAGAGCAGCCTGGCTGAGCGTGCTCAGACTGTGTCTGAGAATGGCTGGACACTGACTATGTGTGATGGAGGAGAAGACAAAGCACCAAAACACAGAAGGGTGTGGAAAAGATGGGGCGGGTGAAACTCTACGGGGACAGGTTACTGCTCCAGGGAGGAGCACATAGTTTGAGTCATGAAGACCAAAAATATCACTTCGTCTCTGGTTCTTTGCATGAAGCCAGCTTTTTGACCTCACTTTAATATCGATGATGGTTAAGAAGATTTGCTATGTCTTTATAGTTTATATAGAATACTTATAAACGTAATTATTCTCAATGCCTGACACAGGGTCAGATTGCAACGTATGCGAGTCATGTAATTTAAGCTTTTTTTTAATGGCAGAATTCTGAGGATGAGAAGTCTCTGAGGAAAGAAGCTGCTCTGTAGTCTGATGTTACCAAAACAGAGTTGGGGCACTAGAATTAACAGGAAATGAAAATTTCTCATAGCAGCTTTATGAAATCACAAACATTATTTACCATTTGATCTAACCAAAGTGGACATATTTAGTGGACTGAGTTTTGGCTACTGTCAGCCCAACAGAATACAGATGTCTTGCACTGGTCAGTCTAAAACAAATCCGCTAAATCCATTGAGTCCAGTCCCTTCAATGTTAGCTGATCTACGGCGCGCTTATCATCGATATATATTTTGTTTCGTTTGGGATTCTTACTCTGAAATGTAGTACTGTGTGTTAAAACTGTCATTAAATGGTAAAATAGCCGACTGTGAGAGTCCACACTGTTAATCTTTTCCTGTCCTTTTACTGCACTGAACTCTCCGGGCATAAGAAGCTGCTATATATCAACTTTCAACATCTGCCTCTGTATACCAATACAATCTAGGAGAGCTTTGTCTTCATTTTCAAAAGCCGTTTTGTAAATGACGTTATATGGTTGCAATGATCTGCTTCACTAAACCAACACGGCACACAATTTGAACTACTCAGTAAAAGAGTAGTAATTGACAGGCTGAGATGGTGGCTAACTGCACATTTCCCAAACTTTTTTTTTTTTTCTTTATATATTTAGGTTTTCAGCTGATATTTTTTCATTGAGGGTCCAAGGTTTCTTATTGGGGCATCTGGAGCAGCAATTAACAGCTACACAAATTCCCCTAACCTGACTCAATACATGGGTTGAGAGTGCATCTTTGGTCTGCATGTTAAATTGTTTTTTCCTGGCACCAGGTGTGTCAAACTATTTGGATGAAATGGGATTTCATTCAAGGTGGAATGGAGGAACTCTGAGCTGCCAACTCTTCTTTTCCCTGAATATTCCACACAAACTGTGTTCCTCTGTTGCACCTTTTTCTCCTTCTTGTAGCTGTCACCGTCTGTACATTTACACCCTCTAGAGGGGAAATTACATTTCTGTTTGCAAAACTAATTTGGGGAAACCACAGAATGTTGAAACAAGTCGACACTGAATCAAATGTTTTACATTAGGTACTGAAGTAGTTGTTCAATTTCACTTTTCTGTGATGACAAAAAGCCTGACATCACCACCAACATATGCCCATTCTGATAGACTGACCAGAGCCAGAGGGGAGTCATGTAGAAAGGCTGAATCTGCTGCATAACCCCACAAGTCCTCCCCACCTCCTCCTGTCTCCCCTTCTCATCTCGTTTACGTTGCTTCCCTGCTATCTATTTCTCATCACTGGCACCGAGTGGGCAGTGCTGCTGCCAAAGTGACTGATGGGCAGTACCCTCCGCTGTCCTGTCTCTGAGCAGGACCGTCAGGGCCTAAATTATGCAGCCTGAGATCCTAGCTGAGCGGCCATGACAGGCTATGGATCCGTCTGACACCCCTGCTGCTTTCAAGGGCATTTTTTCCTGGCGAGGGAAAGCAGAGGCCAGCTCAGGAGGAGCAGCTGTACATCATCTGCTGTGAGGCACAGGTCTGAAATGTGAAGAGGGGTAATCTATTATCTACCACGCGGGGAAGAGATGAACCCATCTGGTTCAGGCCGGACAGGATAGTCCCCAGAATGTCAGCGAATATATGAAAAGAAATGGAAATAAGGCAAACAGAAAATGAAATGTCATTCTGTGTTATAACTTAAAGAAAACAATTGCTCTTGGAATAACGCACTGAGATGAAGGACTCCAGAAATTTCTGGAGGTTAAAAAAAAACCAAATCAACCAACAGGAAGATTACAGTCAGGATGACAGACATGAACATACCTTCAGTGTACAGAGGCTCAAGCTGACTCTGGGCCTGTCTGAACCATGCATTACTCGATTGGAGCTGTAAAGTTTTAATTCCACAAAGACGTCCGAACAGGCAGCGACAGCAGAGCTCCTCTCTTTCACACTGACAGGTTTCCAGAGGAGCATGGATCTAGTTCTTGTTAGTGTGGCCAGTAGGCACCACCCTGCCTCCCTGGCTCTCCTCCGCCAGCTCCTGACCCGTCCCCTTTTTCTGTGATGGAGAACACACACTGAGGCTATTGAAGGACAGGCAGCACCTCCGTCTACTCTCCGGGTCTGGCCGCTGTTGATGTTGGCATCTGCAATAAAGGCTGCCTTTCTCTTTCCTGCATGTCCCCTTGCCCTCCCGCTGTAGTTTTCACCTCTGCCAAGGAGAGCTGTGAGGCTGAAATGGAAGAGAGGCTGTGTGACGGCGTTTTGCCGGCTGTGTGTGCCTGCCTCTCAGGGGAAGGGAGTGGCAGCCTGGTGTGACACACTTGATTACACTGGCTGATTGGGGATTATTTTTGGCTTCCAATGGCACCCTCCTAAAACTGAAATTCTATGCTGTGTTTCTCCCCTGTAATTATATCTTACAGTAGTACATATCATTCACCTGACACCAAATACTTCTCTATTTTACTTTCTGCAAAACATGATATCACGTAACACAAGCCTAAGAGTGCAGCACGCAACACATAGAGCCCCTCTCTCATCCCGTCAACCGAAACCCTGGGTGAGCCTCAAGAAATAGGGAAGTAGTTCAGTGTTAGACACTCCCACTGAGATAAGTAGTGATGGAGTAAATATAAGTTCATGTGACAATGAGTGATGGCCAAATGAGAGAGTTGAACTGTCTCAGAGGCTGAATGGACTTTTCCATTTTTAAATCTAATTACAAATACCTAAATACAGCATAAATGAGTGAGCCACAAAAGTACTTCATGGTTCCTCCATCTTGAATGCCCCACAAGTCATGGAGTTCATGCACATTTTGTTCAGAGACAGGAGTTCAGATGCTTCCAGGTTTGCTGAAGTCAGTACAATATCAGCTGACACAGAGCTGTAAGTGTGTCTTGTTTGACAATACACTGCTAAAAAATGTAATTGTCATCAGTTATCATTATAACTTCAGGGGCTATCAATCTGTCCATTTAGGAAGCACAAGTGATTGTCAATCAGTTTCACCTGCATTTGTGCAAATGAAAGTGACAACAGGTGTAATGAAGAGGCAAAGTCAACCTGGTTTTCCATGTGGTGGCCACAGTCAACTGCTCTCTCTTGATCCATCCATGGTCTGGAGACACTGTGGCGAATGTTATGCTGCCTGTAATCCAGCATGAGCAGTTTGGCAGTGGGTCAGTGATGGTCTGGGGAGGCATATCACACAAACCTCCATGTCATAGTCAATGGTACCCTGACTGTTGTTATCCTAGTACCAGGATCCTCAGAGCGCATTTTCAGACTTTATGCTGGTGCAGTGGGCTCTGGGTTCCTCCTGGTGCAGGACAATGCCATGTCTCATGTTGCCAGAGTGTGTAGGCAGTCCCAGTTTTTGGAGATATTCTATAACCTTTTTGTAGCTACTTGCAGGATCTCGTCTCAATGTCTCTTAAGCCCTATTCGCACGGGACTAGTATTACCTGGGGACCTCTAGTAATTTGTAATAATTGCGGAGGTCGTCTGAGAATTTGTAAAATAAAAATTCCACCACAAATTACCGGTACCTACCGTATTTTGCCAAACACAGAGGTCATGTGATAATATTAGTCCCGATTTGGGGTCGTTTTTTTAAAAGTTTTTTTGCGTTTTCCTATTTTCTGCCTTTTTCCCGGTCGAGAATTATGGAGGCTGCGTTGGCAATTATAAAAAAAAGTTTCGACAGCATTTTGGGTGCGAATTCAGGAGGCTCATCTAGGTACACAGCATGGAGACCCATTCGCAGAAAGAGCAAGGACAAATCCATCA
>OMLP01000026.1:0-18999 GCA_900302685.1 Spondyliosoma cantharus | reverse complement strand
CGTGACAGGGGAGGAGAGCTGGCCGACATGATGCTGGTGCCTGGCTCTGAAACACTTGAAAATACAATAAAAATGTATACCCATGTAACATGTGTAAGCCTAATTATTTGTAAGAAATGGTGTACAGTCAGAGTTTGATAGATTTTACAATGCAAGCAAAAGGGGGTTGTTAGTTACCATTCTGCTCTGGCTCTGACACGAGTGCGTCTGTGTCTCCTCCACCACTTATGCCAGAGATCGACTCGGACCCAATCAACGAGGCCATTTTTTCCTCTGCCCCCGTCAGGATCAGGCTGGAGTCTGGTTGGCCTCCTCCAGTCTGCCTGATGCTGCGCCTAAGTGCAGCAACACGCTTTTTGGTGGCCAGCTTTAAATCCGACCACTTTTTCTTGACCTAAATCTAAAGACTTGTCTTGATCAATTAGCAGGCAGAAGCTTTTAGGATGTGGATGAATAAAAGATTAATTTAAATCATTAGGCATAGGTGAGGTTATTGAGAATTGTATTCAAACCTCAGCCGGAGTCTGTTCAACGCAGTTGAACTGCCTCCGTTATCCTCTTCCACACACCGTTTTTATGAGCTCCTTTAATTCCATTCTTCAGACTGACAAAAAGCACATCTTTGTTTTGCTCCACCTCGGATGTCAGGGTGCCAATCTCCATCTCGGAAAAGTTTCTCTCCTTGCCAGTGTTTCTTCTCTCCATGTTTGACCTCAGTGGACGAGGCCTCCGAACCAGGATTATTTAAGGACGTAACATGTTAATGACCGCATTTATCAAGACCCGATCATTCGTACGCTGGGATTGGTCAGAGACGAATGTTTCATAAATCACACGTGTGTCCTGTCGTACGACCAATTCTGCGCTCAGATCTGCACCCGTTTTCACGCAAGATTGATTAATGAGGGCCAATGTCTTGCCCAGCTAACACCATAGCATTTTCCTAGTGAACATACTCAGTGTGCACACTTAGGCCGCATTTTTACCAAATCTGGAATTGGTGTGGGAGTGTCACTCCATGGTCAGCATGTGTGAGTCCTCAGAGGGGCGATATAGAGCTAATGAAAGCATTTTCATGACCACAGTAGTAATGAAGAATTGTGTTTGTGAAGAAACGTAATGTATACTGCTGTACCTACCGACTGGTAAGCTGTGGCTGATTTGTACGGCGGTAAACCCAAACAGAAGGTGACATTATTATTATTATCATTATTATTATTGTCATTATTATTATTAATGTTGTTGTTGTTGTTGCTTTTTCTTATTTATCACATGTGCCATGTAAAAGTGTTTTACTTTGTATATTTGTATATTTCTGACCAAACTGTATGATGTCCCCAAGTGGGACCTGTGCTCACAGCCCAGCCCAGCACTGTGCAGCTTGATTGGCATTTTCAAGAGGACACCAGAATTGGAAGGTCCACCATTGGCACCCTGTTTTCTTTCACAGATGAGAGCAGGTTCACACTGAGCTGATGTTACAGGCGTGAAAGAGTATGGAGATGCAGAGGTGAAGGTTCTGCTGCCTGTAACATTATCCAACATGACCTGTTCGGCAGTGGGTCATTGATGGTCTGGGTAGGCATATAACCTTGTAGTGTCGCACAAATCTCCATGTCATAGCCAATGGTACCTTGACTGCTGTTACTGGGGTGAAGAGCAAGGTCTCAGAGCAACTGTCAGACCTTAAAGGGATATTCTGATCTAACACATAGCCACAGATAATGCTCAGAACAGCACCAAACTTCAGTAACAGTACACATAGGGTCCCATCACATAGTTTGAGGCATCAGCTAGCTTTGCCGGATTTCTATTGAAATGCATGTTCACCTCCAAGATTGTCTGAGACCAGCCACCCGGACAGCTGCTGCAACAATCGGTTTGCACAACCAAAGAATTTCTGCACAAACAGTCAGAAACCGTCTCAGGCTGATGTCAACGTTGTGGATCGAGTGGCCCATGGTGGCCGTGGGGTTATGGTATGGGCAGGCGTATGTTATGGACAATGAACACAGGTGCATTTTATTGATGACATTTTGAATACACAGAGATACCGTGACGAGATCCTGAGGCCCATTGTTGTGCCATTCATCCACGACCATCACCTCATGTTGCAGCATGATAATGCACAGCCCCATGTTGCAAGGATCTGTACACAATTCCTGGAAGCTGAAAACATTCCAGTTCTTGCATGGCTAGCATACTCACCGGACATGTCACCCATTGAGCATGTTTGGGATGCTCTGGATACGACAGCGTGTTCCAGTTCCTGCCAATATCCAGCAACTTCGCACAGCCATTGAAGAGGAGTGGATCAACATTCTACAGGCCACAATCAACAACCTGATCAACTCTATGTGAAGGAGATGTGAAGCAAATGGTGGTCGCACCAGATACTGACTGGTTTTACCATACAAGCCTTCGAGGGCTGTGCTATGACCTGGGGTTGATTCAGTTGGTCAGGTCTAGGTTCAGCAACGCTATCTGCCTAAAAAATGAGGTAAGCTGACCTCAATATACTAAATGACCAGGTTTTTCCATCAATTAATTTTTTCTTCCCTGATGACACAGGCATATTCCAAGACAACAACACCATGATTCATCTGTCTAAAATTGTGAAAGAGTGGTTCAGGGAGCATGAGATATCATTTTCACACATGGATTGGCCACCACAGAGTCCAGACCTTAACCCCATTGAGAATCATCCCCACTTCCACTTACTTCACCTGCTGTCAAATTGTGACAGCATCTCAGAGTCCCCATGCCCGCTGTACTTTCAAAATAAACCTCCATTCCCCTCGTTGTGCATATCAATCCTCTGTCGTTTGGATATTCTTCGGAAAGAAATTCTCAGCCTTCTTCGGGGTCAGTATAGCTCCAGCTCTTCCCCTTACATTTGTAACTGAGGTTGGCAGGGTGTGCAAGTGTATGTTTCACCTGATGCTCCTGTGATGCCCACTAATTCGTGCCCACATCGGTGAATACAAAGATTTGGTTGTATTGTGTTTCATAATTTGATGTTGTGCCTGTATTGTTTCTTATTTGAAAATAGTTATTTTTTCTCTGAGTAATGTAGTTTCCTGGACCAAAATAGTTCAGTTGATATTGTCAGTTGTGACAGTTGAGGGCAGTGTGAGACCACAGTTTTCCCTGGTGTGTCAGAACCTCACAGAAACTGCTGTAATGTAGTAGCTAATGTTAAGAGACTTTTTTTGTTCAAGTGCAAGTGAAAAATGAGCGGTGAAAGACTTGACGCCCAGAGTCACAGTAATGGCGTCACTGAACGGCTAATTGTAAGAAGTTATTCTGGGCCACGCCTATCCAGTATAAGACATAGGAATATTTACTAACCGGCTCCTAAATCTTAAAAGTGCGTCTTTCGTCGTAATTATGCTTTTACCCGAAGGTTTGACTCATATACATTGACAAATAAAGCCTACGTTGCTTTTTGGTGAGAGTTTCACTTTAATTATCTATACATCATTCACCACTCCATTCAAAGTAGCACCAACCTTTGCAATTTCTGCAAAGAGGTCTTCAGTGTCGCTTTTTAAAGGCTTGCTTCTGGGATAGCAGGGTTAGCTGCCATGATGGCAGTAGTTTTCAAGCGAGTCTGTACACTTTGCCTCTGCTGGTTCATTGTCTGGCTCAAACTTGTGGCTGGATATAAGTAGCACCTACTTATGTGACAACCAGTGACAATTTATGGAGAGTTCTGGTTCTGTTGTAAAATAATTGGGCCACTAGCATCTAAGGTACTGCCATTTCCCAGGTCTTCCCACATGACCCCCACCTATCCACCTTGACCGTGTTGGGGTCCCTTGTTTTGTTAACATTTGTATCGTTAGCTGTTCAAGTGACTTGAAACACCATATTTACATTTAAAAGTATATTCAGAAGTTGTTTCACTCCACGTGTCAACCATAGTTCTCTTTTGCAAAAACAAATACAACTGTCACCAGTGCGCAATGAATCTCAGCGTAGGGTAGGCAGTGATTGAACTAATGAGTGGATCCTTCACGGCCATTCCTCGGCAGCCTATTAAAAATGCAACCCCCAAATTGACATACAGCTCATGAGTTTACCATCAGTTTTATTTTGGAAACATTGGTCCATCCTTCCTTTCAACATCCTCTGTCACATCCTCTTTTCTTTTCCGCATACCATCCTCTGTGAACTTGTTAATGCATTATCGTTTCATTAGAGCTGATTCAGGGAGATAAATGAACTGCTGCCAACCCCTTCCCCCCACCTCTGATGGCACTGCTTGATATGGATCACATTTGTAAGGGTAGGCTGTGGTGGATGGTGGTGGGGAGACCTGTCAGTGTCCCTGGGGGTAATAGTGGTGGGTGATACTGTATAGCAGAATATCCTCCACCTCCTGCCTCGTCAACATGTCTTGATTTCCTCAGACATTGTAATCAATTTGGCTCCCTGTGGAGCGTGATGAAATGGTGCATATATACGGGACCTTAGCAGCGATACCAAATGAGATGCTATGCGTGCATTCCAAAGTTATTTTGCACATCATTATGGATGGCGAAAGCAAACATATTTATAGCAGCTGCTCTGCCTGTTGTCAAACTAGGACCTACTGATAAATGCTCTAAAATAAATAAAGTTTTGATACCAGTTTGTAAGGATTCACCTGCGTAAGTTATTTAAAACATGTAATGCTCTATAGCAATATGAAAAAGAAATGCTTTCTCCCATCCAACAATGTAGCTCTTTAGGGGAACCAGAAATGTATTTTATTTTTTCAATCCAGATCAAATAAATTAATATAAAATGTGTTTATTTAGTTCTGATGCAGCATTCAATCTACAAAGTAACTAGTGTCTAACATTAGCACATACAATGTAGTGTAGTAAAAGCTCAATATTTGGCTGAAAAATGCAACTTACAACTTACATTGAAGAACTGTCTAGGAAATTCTCTGAACCTTGATGCCTTAAAACTTTCCAAAACCCACTTAGACAGCCTCACAAATGTGTGAGCACCAAGTTAAAAACAAGGAAGCTCCTCAGATGATGTTTTTTTCCCCAACTATTCACATCAACCAGAGTGAGCTTGGCACTTCTTAAAGAGCTCTGTGGGATACCACCGGTTTAATGAGGGGTGAAACTGAGTGTCTGGGTGAGTCCTGATCTTTCACAAGGCCATGGAAACAGGACAGGAAAAATAGTTTGCTCTGAGGAACAGGTCTAATGCCCCTTCTGCTTTGGATTCAATAACACTATTGTGCTTATTCTCTGATTGTTATGAGGGTTTGAAGTAGTTTGTAATCTAATGCTCTGGTTAGAATGCATAAACAGCGTGAGTGATGGTGAGACAGGTGGCTGACAGGCCGCTGAGTAACAGGAGGTGTTGAGGAGGACTAGGGCATTTGGATGCAAATTTATACCCTTATTTTGGATATGAACCACATTAAAGGTACATTTATCACAGCTTTGTCACTGATTTCTCCTAGATGTTTTGGCAGAGAAAGAGCTTCTCATAAGGTGGAGAAACCACAAAAGTTGGTTGTTCCAAAAGCAAGAGTGGTATTGTATTGCTGCAGGTAGGCCTTTAGTGTTCCACTTTAGTTTTTGTTATAGCTCTAGGGATGGAAATGATGGTCCACCACTTTGCCCACACTGAATATGCCATGAAATCTTGTAAAGACAGTCAGGGTCTCTATGGTGTATCCTAATGATTTTGGTGAACTCCTGACTTTTCCTCCACAATGAAACTGACATTTGTGGTTTTCGTTTAATATTTTGATGCTAATGGATGCACTGCCATGAAGTTTGACACATCCAAGTATCCCACAGTATGAACTTTGCTGATCCTCTGACTTTTAATGAGAAAATGTCAGGTCTAATTTCTTTTGATCCAATACGTGAAAAACTAATGAACATGAACATCAGAATGTTAACATTATCATTGTGATGATGTAAGCGTTAAGCCCAGAATACAAATTTGCCTATGTGGAGTTTCTCAGTGCTACTAGCTTGGTTGTATAACAGGGTTTTTTTTTTTCCTTAGCTGACAGAAAGATGGAGCAGGGATGCTACTGTATAGAATTCTGTTGCATATTAAAGTGGACCTAGAATAACTTGGAGAGTAGCCTACGGTAGGCTAGGCTCATATTCTGCAGGTGGAGGATATGAGAGAGTCTCTTGCATTATAAGTTACAAAACGATCTGGTCACAAGAATGTCCTTACACAAAATATCGTATCTCAATATATAAGCCAAGTATGTTGATAGCGATATGATACACATTATGACTATGATTTCACACTTTACAAGTGTAGCAACAGTGAAAATTAAGTGTTCTTGAAAAAAAACTGTGGAATGACCTTGCACAGCAGTCCCTCCCAGCTGCAGCCAGGGCTGGAGATGTTCACCCCTCCGTGTCCTGACTGTAAATGAATTGCGCATGCGTGAGGCTGCCGCTGGCTGAAGCTAGGGTGGGATCTAAATGTAAAATTTCTTTAATTAAAATAAATCACTGCACTAAAATAAGTTAATTAGTGGTTACTATATATTAAACCTGTAGTCTGTAACATATTTACATACTGTAATATGTGCTAAAATTGTCATGATCTGACAGTAGAATAAGATACAGGTCAGCTGTGTAAAAATCCACTGTCTGTGGGTCCATCCAGTGGCCCTAATTTGATTTGCAAGAATCCACCACTCCTGGCTCAATACAATCAATCAGAGCCAAGGGGAGTGTCTGAGAAGTGTCAATCACTCTCGTGCATATGCTGCTGGCAGGCCCCCTACCTCACGCAGTGTGTACAGGGCAGTGCCCCTCCCCCATACAGGCGCAGTGTCTGCTCTTACCTGGTCAGATACGCTCAAGCCCAAATTGTAAACAATGATGGAGAACAGACAACAACAACAGAGCTGAAAAATGCCCCACCATTGCCCACGTCAAAGAGAAGAAATAAGAAGACTGACGAAGAAAAGCAGTACAAACAAAGAATTGGACCGAGCCAGAGAGAAAACAAGGATAAATATCGGAGCGTCATTTCAGAGGTGGAGGGAGCTACGGGATTTGTAAGGAATCGAGAGCGACGCAAAGTCAGCAGCTTTTCTAGTGGGCAAGTAAGGACCCCTGCTTGATATATGTTTCATTTTATGTTTTAACCACAAGGCTATGGTGGCAGCAGTTACAGTAATACTCGCAATAGCGCATATTGCCGTACGATCTTGTAGTCGAGCTACGTAGCTTGTTGCTAAATCTAGCTTGTTAGCTTGTATGCTAACGCCGGTGTTTAGCTTTGTCTTTATGGCTACTGGTTAGCAAAAGTGTCTTTGAAGTGACCGGGAAGTTATAACGTTAGTCTGTGTTCAGTACGCTCTGAAGTGGTTGAATTTGTTTAGAGAAATGTTACTCATAATTCAGAAAGGCGGCATGGTGATTATGATTACCTGAATGATTAGCTGGTAACTCCGTCTACAGCAAAGTGAGGAATTTTGTTTGCTACTCTGGATATCTACAATGACTCGGCATGAAGCACTCGTCATTGAAATTCAGTTGTATTGGTCAGAAATATAACAATCTTATGTTGTTATTTTAAATGTGCCGTCTTGATTATCTGGCGTCCTCTGTTACCGTGGTTACAAGGCTCCTCTGTGGGGAGGGGCTTTGAAGGCAGGGCTGCAGCGCAGTAGAGAGGAAGAAGGAGGGACCTGGGAGCTGTGCTCATTCAAATTTTCTGGCTAAATCAACTTTTTTCTCAAAATTCCAGACTGCAGCTTTAAGGGTGTTTTTTTACTGCAAGACCAAAATGCAAGACCATTTACTCACTTTTTGTCTCTCCCACAATGTTATTCCTCTCTCCTACAACGTCCATTACAATTACATGCACATGGCCAATTATGGAAATTAAGTGGTGACGTCATTTAGCGACTTCTAGCTACTTTTAGGACAGCGAATAGCTACTTTCCTTACTGAGGAGTTGGCAACAGTGGCTAAACACAGTTGGCAGAGGCAGAGGTGGTCCAAAATGTGTATATAAAAGTGGAAGCAAAAGGCCTGGTTAATAAATGCAAGGGTGATGGGAGAGTGGAAACAGGTGGGCAGGCAAAGTTAGGAGACTTGGACTGAAGGGAAAGGGGTTAATGCAGGGCAGGAAGGATTGACTGGGTGTGGGAGTGAGATGACTAGGACAGGAGAAAAGGTCAGGAGGCATCAAGTGAACAGGATGAGAATGGCCATGAATGAGTTTGAGGATGTGGGAAAGTCTGTGGAGGGGAGGGACTGAGAGGCAGACTGTGACAGCTACAGTGTCCACTGGTCAATGTAGAGGGAAGCATCGTTGTAGTGGTCTTGTCAGTGTGATATAATATATGTTTTGGTATCATATCCCCCTTGAATATTTGTCAAATGAGCCACACATCCTTACTTTAACAGGTATTCCCATAGGCAAGTGCACAAGCCATGCCATTCAATCAAAAAAAATCCCCTTTTCTCTGAGGTCCATCATAAACACAGCACCACAGACAATCTGAGCCGATAGCCTCAGAGGAAGCTTTGCTCCATCCAGCTGGTAGCTTCACTAAAGTTTTTTTTTTTTTACTCTGGAGGGTGAAAGGCTTATTATATGCATCAAACCTCTATTTGAAGTCCTCAGTAGTAAAGTGCTAGAGGACATTAATCAAGGGAAACAAGCTGCCTCTCACATCTGTTTTGAGTTGAGAGTGGAGCTGGCAGTTCCCTCTACCTGAATGTCTGTCACTGTCAGTCCTCTGGAGGTCTGACAGCCCCCCACCTCCACCCACCTACCACCAACACATCAAACAGGATATATTTAGTCTAAATAGCTGTGCATTCAGATCTGACACCATTTAATTACATCCTTCAAGGTGGCAAGTACCTGTTAAGAGTTTCTATGCAGGGGATTAAACTGGAGAGAAAATTGACAAGCAATATAGTGAAAATAAGAAGCTGTTCTTTTGAATTTTGGGCGTCTTGCAGCCAGCACCTTGCTTTTGTGAAAACGTATTTCCTGGGGTTGGAAGACACTGAGGCATCCTAAAGGGGTGCCAAACCTACGTAATATTACTCTATATTTGTGATCATTTTGATAATTTGCTTGTTCCATCTCATCCCACAGACTCTCAGCTTGACTGCAATGAAAGTTTATCACATGAGATGCTTGTGAACATTGCGTGGGCTGTGTTAAGGCTGGGGCATGATTGAAATCAATTTGTTCGTATGAAGTGCCATGCAACTGCGTCTAAAGGCAAATATATTTATAGCTGTTCCAAATACCCACATTGAAGGTGGGGCTAAAAACCTGCTGTCTTACAGAGGTGCGAAATGTCAATAATGGAGATTGTGCCCACACTTTTGGAAGGCATTGGTGGTGTACTCGGTTGGTTGTACACACAAAAGTGACAAACAATTGTTCTGGGAAGAATGAAAGCACGACAACTTCAAACCCTACATTACATTCTGTCAAAAGAGTGGATATCTCTACACACTGGCAATATAGCATCGGCAAGTAAGGGACATTATACCTAGTTCTAACAAGTGATTAAGAAATATATAAGAGCTCATATTGTATTAATGAGCAGATGTGTAATGATGGTTGTCATAATAACAATGAAGTTGCAAAGAAGTAATAATGAAGTTGGCTGGACTCCCAGCCTCTGCGACTAAACCGCTGCAGTGTATCCAGAATGCTGCAGTGCGCCTTGTTTTCAATCTACCCAAATTCTTCCATGTGACCCCTAACCCTCCTCCGTGACCTCCACCGGCTTCCCGTTACAGCCTGCATCAGATTCAAGAGGATGGTGCTGGCCTTAAAGGCCGTCAATGGAACTGGACCTATCTACCTCCAAACAATGGTCAGACCACACGCCCCAGCACGAGCACTTCGCTCCAATACATCAGCTGGCTGGCTGGTACCGCCATCGCTGAGAGCAAACAAAGCTCGCTCAGCGAAGTCACGACTCTTCTCTGTTCTGGCGCCTCAGTGTTGGAACGAACTCCTGACCAATGTTATGACAGCAGTGTCACTTGCTATATTCCGCAAAAGACTCAAGACTCACTTGTTCAGACTTCACCTCGACCCTGCATAACATGACCCCCCAAAAGAAAAAAAACATACATGCACTTGTATGTTCTTTTGTTAGCACTTCAACATAGCACTTATGTACTTAAGGTATCCTTGATAAATAGCAGCTACTATGCTCGGGGCTAGAAAAAATAGTTTTTCTACTTTTTCACTTTTACCTCATTGACAGTGATATGATGTGGTTTCTTTCTTGTGACAAATGTACTTATTGTAAGTTGCTTTGGACAAAAGCATCTGCTAAATGCCCTAAATGTAAATGTAAGTTATAAAAATGAGAAACAGTTACGGATTCCATTGAAAACTTTAATCAGACTAAAGTAATACACAAGCTGAAGTGGGGTACAGGTCGTGATTTCATAATGAGTTTGTAAAATAAAAAAGAGGTTGTCTCTTTGTTGGAAGTAAAAAGTAGTGTGCAAAATATCTTAAATGTTCTTAAAGGTAATTCTAGTCTAACACAGTGAAACAGTCCCTTAGGGTTTACAAAAAGCCCCTAAAATTCAACATAGCACCATACCAAGTGCTCAGATCATTTAGAGGAGAGCAGTTGTCAATGGCCGTTGCTTGTGGCCTTAACCTGCTCAAGGGCTTTTCATGTCAGGTGCCAAGCCAGAGGTAGCAGGATAGACGTTTGGACGTAGGCAGTGAGAAGCTAGGTGAGTCTCCTCGCTACCAGCTTAAGCAGTCCCTATTTAAATCTCATTGTAAAGTAACACCTGGTAGGTTTAGGGACTTTTAGTTGGTCAGGTACCTCCTGGACAGGGGTATACTCAGGATCGAACAATTGTCACAATACAATAATATCTATATGTAAAGTAAGGGTGCTTATTGGATTGCCTGTTTCACAAAGCTAAAATATTTGTAGAATGGGGACTAGTACCTGGAGTTTCTATGGTGTCTGAGTCAGGACCTGTTAATATAATTTTTTTTAGGTTTTGTAAGTAAGGAAGTAAGGCAATGAATGCTTTATTATCCATCCAAAATATTAAAATGTAGGCTGCATAAAGCTGATAACTGAAGAAAAAAGTGTTTTGATTATTGTGATAATTGTATTGATACTGCGTGTACTATGTTCCACTGCTGCAGCACTCAAATAATCCACAGCAAAACTATAGATTTGATAGAAGTTTTTGTCAGACTGCAACATTAGTCTGCTGTCATACAGAGGGGTAATGGGTGAGGATAGCAGTACAATCTTTCTGACATTTATTGCAATCAGTAGTACATACCACAAGTGATGAAGTAGTTGTAATGGTAATGAACAAGTGCTGTTTTGCCTTAGCTGTGACCAGGTAAGCGCAGGCGTCCATGCATCCAGCATTTACATAGCCTCCCACTTGACCTCCATATTAAATTTCAGCCTCATACATAGAAAGGTGATGTTGATATGGGTTGGTTTGTGCTTTGTGAGCCAATGGACATTTGGAGTTTTTTGGACCAGTGATCTGAGGGACCAGCAGAAGGAGACAGATTTAGAAAAAAAAAGAAAAAAAGAACTGCTTAGTCCAGTGATGAGATGAGTTCATGAGTTATGAAAGGAGATGCAGCAAAATGGTGTGTGTGTTCAATGTTTGGTCATGTTGCATGAATCTGTATTCAAATTCCACTGCCACACCCCCTTTTAGCCCAGCTGGCATGTACAGTAAAGTCAGCTGTCCTCACTGGAATGTTCAAAAAATCTTGGGCAAGACCGTGAATTCATTTTGAAGTTTGCTACCTTTTGGCCACACCCCCTTTAGCTGTTTGGCATGAACACTGACACACACACACACACACACACACACACACATACACACACTTGTACGTGATAATTTAAAAAGTCAAACCTGAGAATAGGTTTGGGATCATGGTTTATTATGAGGACTTTAACATAAGCGACCAGGGTTCGAGCCCCAAATAAAGTCTACAGTCAGTAATCTTTTCTTGAACCTCACCAAGTTGTTTTGGCGCCTTTATTTTTGTTGAGAGTTTCACATGTGCAGTATCTATCAGGCAGCTGGTAAGGCTCTGCACATTGTTTTCATTAGTGAATTCATTTGAAAATAAAAGTTGTGTTGTCATTACCTTAGACTGAGCCTTCATCTTCCATAGGGTCCATCACACTGATATGTATGAATGTATAGACAAGGCAAACACTGGCTACAGAGAAGGCTTTTAACATTTTTGGGCACTGTAGTTTCTCTTCAAAATGCAGTTTGTAAGAATTTTGGTGAAAAAAATAAATACAAATACAAATACAAACAATCAACAGAATGTGGAGAAATAATGGTGTTGACGTAATGACGTTTACATATTGCATTGCAGAGATATCTACTGATGTCAGCATGCAAACCAGCTATCCCCTGCCCATCCCGGCGCAAACCAGTCCTTAATTTCAACTCAATAAAAAACCTAGAGTACTGCAGAGTCTTTTGATATGGGAGTGAATGTGGATTGTACACAAATGCATTAAAGACACAAGTCGGATGTAAGCAGGTGTTAGTGGGGTTTTTGTCCAGTATCAAAGAGCTGAAAGTGTATTTTTACCACCTTTCCCCCTCATAGATGTCCTGTAACGTGATGATGGTGAGCTCTTCAAAGACATAACAGTGCATATGACAAAATTCCTCAGGGTCCAGTCCACAGGTCTGTAAGATGTATATTTTGTTTCAGCCTGTGTAGTCTGTTGTGTGGTACAATTAACATTGTAGCTGTTATAATTCAGTGTCTTCTTGTTGTTGTGTTTTTCTGTTTTATTTTGAAGATTGTGTCACTTCTTGCTTTTCAGTTCCTCCTGTGTGTTTTTTCCTCTCAGGGTTTTTCATTTCAGTACCTCACCTGTCCTTTTCCCTCCTCACTCCACCTGTTCCTCATCTCATCGTTAGTGTGTCTGTGTATTCAATCTTGGCTCTCCCTGAAGTCCTTGTCAGTTTGTTCCGTCAGCCTCTGCCTTCCTCAGCGTTACTCTCTCTGTGTTCCATGTTGTTCCATGTTACTCCGCCTTGGTCCATCGTTCCTCTGGGCCTGTCTGCCTTCCCCTGTGTTGCCACCTATTCTGCCACCCAATGGGACCCATTCTGCTCCAGTGTTTCCTCCAGAGTCTCCTCGTGTCTCACATTTGGTATGTTTCTGGTTTTTGTTTCTCGCTTCTCTTTTTGATTTGAACTTTGCTTTTCTTTGCACTTTATTTGAGCGTTTTAGTTGCTACTTTGTCTATTCTGGATTCCATGGTTTTTGTATTCATTCAGTTTTTGTACAATAAAGCTCACTTTTTGTTCCCCCATTTCCTGACTCCTGTGTGTGTCTGCATTTGGGTCCTCACCTTGCTAAAACCATAACTTAACAGTAGCCTGAAGGAATGGCAACCTTTGGTCCATATAACTGCAAGATTTGACATTTCATCAAGTTAAACAAGAGTTCACAATCAATGCTTTGGTGATTTCACCATGATTCTACTAGTACCCTGTACTTTTTGACATCTGTCTTTCTTTGTACCAGTCCACTTTCCTGGAAAATATTTTTTGTGTGTGTTTACAACAGTAACGAAAAAGCTTTTAAATGAAGCAGCTGCAGACTAAACCACTGCTGTATGGACAGGCCAAAGAGTTTTCTGAAAGTGTCATGAAGTATTTAGCCATCATGTTTCCGATGAATAACTGGGACCTGTTCTTTCTCTGTTTCTCTATTCAGTACAAGTCTTGAGAGCGGTCAAGCAGTGCACAGTGTGATGAAGTGCACGCTGCGTGCAAAGGAGAAGTCAAAGAGAGGGAAGTGCAGAGGTGAGTTGAGGCTTAGATATAAAGGGCCTTTGTCCTGCTTACCTTTGATCTGACAGCTTGTTAACAAGGAGTACACCTTACTCTGTATGCTGGATACTACTTTCTGTCTGCCTCTGCCTTGTATCATGTATCAGTCTTGACCAAATTAGAACACTGAGCCAATCGATTGACATTGCCATTCCCAGAGGCAAATATTTAGAATGTATAAATCTGTTTGATTTCTGCTGATATTGGCCTATCACAGGCGCATTGGACATATCTGTACACACCCACAATTATATATTAAATATACATATGCAGTGCCTATAAAAATATTCAAACCCTTAGATGTTCTCTTCTCTTATAAAGTGAATCATGGTCAATATAATTAGGCTTTTTTGACAATACAATTTCAAAGAAAAAACAACTCAAGTCTAAGTGAAAAATACAAAATAATGTCAATCAATGAAAAGTATTAAATATAAAATAAGTGATAAGTATTCACCCCCTTCAAAGTGACTGACCTAATTCAACAGAGGTCCAGCCAATAAACCCTCATAGCAAACATTTTGACTTGTCAAAGCAGGAAAAGCACAGGTGCAATTTCTTACATTAATGAAGGCTTTATTCCATTTAGTTGAGCTTGTTCCATTGAATCCAGTATCGTGCATGCTCACTGACTGACATGGCTTACTGGTGGGACACTTAAAGGACTGGAGCCATCATTAACATTATTGCTCACACTTTGACAGTGAGAATGTCTGCTGTTATAAAGGTCTATTGGTGCTAGTAGTGTCACAATTAGTGAAATGGGGATCAGCTGAGTGCAGTGAATGTGTCTCCAGTGGTTGTAGTATAAAGACACCTGTGTCACTGGTTAATCAGGGGATGGATACAAAAACACTTCCAAGTCACTGAACATCCCCCGTAGTTCAGTTAAATCCATCATTAAGAAATGGAAGGAATATGGCGCATGTGTAAATCTGCCTAGAGCAGAGCGTCCTCACAAACTGACTGACTGTGCAAGAAGGAGACTAGTGAGGGAGCCCACCAAGACACCTATGACCACTCTGAAGGAGTTAAAAGCTTCAGCAGCTGAGATGTGAGAGACTCTGCATACAACAACTGTTGCTCGGGTTCTTCACCAGCAAAGCTTTATGAGAGAGTGTAAAGAGAAAGCCACTGTAGAAGAAAGCTCATTAAATCTTAACTAGAGTTCACCCAAAGACATGTGGGAGACTCCAAGGTTAACTGGACGACGGTTCTTTGGTCTGATGAGTCCAAAATGTAGCGTTTTGGCCATCAGACTCGACGCTATGTTTGGTGCACATCATCACAAACACACCATCTGCGCTATGAAGCATGGTGGTGGTAGCATCATGCTGTAGGGATGCTTCTCAGCAGCAGGCCCTGAAAGGCTTGTAAAGGTAGAGGGTAAAATGAATGCAGCAAAACTTGGGGAAACCCTGGAGAACTACGATTTGGGAGAAGACTTATTTTCAAAGCTGAATGTTCTGGAGTGCTCCAGTCAAAGCCCAGACCTCAATCCAATAGAGAATTTGTCTCTGGACTTGAAAAGGGCTGTTCACGTCTGATCCCCATGCAACCTGACAGAGTTTGAGCAGTTTAGCAATGAAGATTGGAGTGAAATTGCAGAGTCAATGAATAGTTTAATGGGTGAATAATTATGCAACATTGCATTAAACATATATTTATTTCTTTATTTTTTATTTATTTAATTGACAGTACTTTGTAGAAATCTGTGTTCACTTTGACGTGATGGAGTTTTTTTTTTCAGAAGAGAAGCAATAGTTTTGAAACCAGAATTCATTGAGGCCTTGCATGCCGTTATACAACACATCTGGAGTCATCAGTGTTCAAGATCATGTACTCAATCGACAATGACATTTTAGGATTATTTTCAGCTCTCACTCACAGTGTTTGGTTAGTAAGCTTTAGTCTCATTACTGAGCAACATTTATCCCTTGAATTAAAAGGCCAAAATGACCAACCATCAAAATGCTTATGCATGCACACAAGGAGCTTGATTACTTTTAGAAATCTGAGTAAGGTGTTAAAGGTAGGTAATCAGATAGCATGTGTGCATCCAGTGCAACAACATTTTTGTAATTTACTTTCACTTTTACCCCCTTTTATTGCTGATGAAGCAATACGTTCCCTGGTGTCTGTCAGGTCTCTGAGAGCAGCTTGGATTAAGTTTTGCTCTGCTCTGACTGTTTAATTTAGTGGTATGCAAACATTTTAAATTGTATATAAAAGCAACCAAAATGGTCTCAGAGTACAGCTGCTTCCTCCTTCACATGAACAGGAGCCAGCTGAGGTGGTCCAGGGTGTTCGATCAGGATGTGTCCTGAGCTAGGCATGAATAACTGTTGGACGCTGGGGTAGACCCAGAATGAAATGGAGTGATTGTGTATCTCGTCTGGATTAAGAACTTCCAGGAGGCTATATGGGCTGTTGCCATGCAGGTGTGAACTTCATCTGCAGCAGTTGATGGTTGGTACATGTCAAAGAACATCCACCTGACTACTATGACCCAAGGTTTCCCAGCAGACATTGCATTCTAAGTGACTAGATATTATAAAGTAAAAAACACAAAGTCAGTATTGTTGGTCACTAATTCTCTCAACAACATGCTTATACTTAGTCCATTCAACCTATACAGCAGTCCAAAGAACTCCCAAGGAGCAATACAACCAGTACCCTAAGTATCTCGAAGGAAAACTGAAAAACATAATGTAATTAGCCCCTTGGTTACGTTAAATACAACAAATAAAACAGCTAGCGACGACACAGTCCGTGGATCGTCTGCCAATAACTCTGGGGTCGTGCGTTGCGCAATTAATAACAACCGCATATCTTTATTATCCAATCGATCAGGTGATCCCTATTCCTTAACCATGTCATTGGTTCTCTTCAGTGGCTAACAAGCTGGGCTTGGGTTAAGTGCAATGGAAAGAGACTGAGCAAATAAATCATGACGTACATGAAGCATGTGACTTCAAAGTCAAATCAGATGTGTGTGGACTGATTATGAGATTGTAACTTTACTCTCAAACATGAAACAAACTCATATCCCTTTTTTTCCAGCATGTTTTCCACATAGTTTTCCACAGTTTAAGGTGACTTGAGTGATTTTAAATGTTGTCAACTAGTTGTGTCTTCTTCTTCTGCAGTGGTTTAAAGGCAACAACAGCAAATTTAGCTCCAGTAACTGTTATTTCCATTTCCAAGTTAACCAGTTAACTTTTTATATTCACATAACACTCCATTTGCATTTTCTCTCAATGCTTTTGATTTCATTTTATGAAAATTTAGATGGAGACTTGACTGCTATTCCTTTTGTGAATGTTGCAAATATTTCCATAAAAAAAACAAAAAACAACTCTTCCTGCCTTAATTGTCCATGTGTTCATTAAATATTGTTCCTTGACTGTTGCATTCTTTTTTGTTTTCAAGCTACTGGCCAACATTGTGATCTATGTCTGTGCCATCACCGTGGGTGTCATGTCATACTACATGGCTGACAGGAAGCATCGGAAGGCCTTTTTGGAGGCAAGACAGTCTCTGGAGGTCAAACTCAACCTGGAGGAGCAGAGCCAGCAACAGGTCAGAGGTCAAACAGTCCAGCATTCTGCGTTTTCACCTCTGGGGTATTATCCTTGTGCTCGGAGTCAGAACAGAAGGTTGAATTCAGCATCCTCTCACAGGTTGCCGTACAGATTTTGTCTAAGCCCAATACTTTGATTTATGAACTGTGTTTTTTTTTTTTCACCAGGCGTCTGGATATTTCCTCTGAAAAACAAGTGGGCATTTTTTTAAAGACATTGTTAATAGATTTGAACTTGGACCACATAAGACTATATGATGTGGAGCCGTTTTCCAGCTGATAGGGTGAAAACATTTAGGCATGAAAAATGAATAGATAGTTCAGTGTGTTTAAATTTGATCAGGACTTGAGCATAATAGCAGTTGAGTTCTGGCTTTCTTTACCATGTGACGGCACTGATGGATCATTGAGGGATCTTGAAACAAATGAGGCATAAGAATAACATATATTCAAATGTTTAACGTACAACAATATGATTATTTACACACAATAAACGAATCATGAAGTATGACCATACAATTACAATGCTCATCACCTGTGTATGATTCAGTGTTGATTAACATGCGCTCCTGGCAGGTGGCTTTGGTTTCTTCAACACTAACTCCTGGAGAGGCTCTGAAACAAACAAGCAGCCATGATTTTATAAGGTGTTGCTTTAATAAATCATCAGCTTTTGTCATAGGGTTTAACACAATGTTGCACAAGGTTACCTGCGTCCATCCCCGTGCCTATTATGTTTGCAGATTGATTGTGCAGCTCAGAGATGGTGGTAGTGTCTTCACCTGCATCATGCACTCTGAAACGGCTCGTCTGAGAGATGGTTGCATAGAGCTTGGCATGCTACACAGGTGCATGTTGATCCATTCAACTGAATAGGCTCTGTTCCAGCGGGGGAACTATGTACAGTGACAACATAAACATATTTTAGACAAAATGTGTGTGTATATGTGTGTCTCAAAAAATCGAAGAGCAAAAAAAACATATCTGGTTAATAAGATTATCAGAAAAGACAAACCTTGTTGCAACTGCTTAACAATAAAGCCAGGTTCAGGTTTATAGTGAGCCTGGCTTCTACTATGTCAGCAGTTAGCTCCCCTCCTCCCCTCACATCTGTGGCCACCGGGCATTCTCTATCACTACTGTTTATGGAACAGATGGTTTGTGCCACAGAGGGTGAGGGAATAAGGATAACAAGTGAGAAGGAAGGGAGGGAGAGCAGATAGAGGCGATCATGGAGGAGAATATAAAAGAGAGTGAAGGTGTTGTGAGAAGTGATAGAGAGGAAAAAGACAGCAAGAGGGCTGATAAACCCACAAATGGAAGAAACTCTCAGAATACTAATGGAGAAGCACAGGCTTCTGGGATACAAGGGCCCGCCAACCAATCAAGAGGTATCCGGTTGTTGCTGGGTACCATGACAACCAGCTTCCTGAGATGGTGTCAGCTGTAATCACAGAGCCAACGCGCTCAGCCGTTTTTTGCTTCTCTGCCTCGCTGTCAGGTTTTGATAAGAATATTGAAAGCTGGCACACTGCCCCCCCCATGTACACT